>VYZM01001454.1:1489643-1509643 GCA_013398915.1 Dromas ardeola
GGGGAAAAAAAAAAAAATCCTTTGCCTCTTCCATCTGTGTCATTTTGGTCCAATGAATGCCAATACTCCTCTGGGGAAGCCCTTAGATTGTGGCAGCACAACCACGATACCAGTGACAGGCCATAAACAGTGAATAACAAATTTTCCTGCCCGAAGGATCAATCCTGAAAATATTTTGGGTGGTGATCTGCTGTTTTGTCGGCTGCATGGAGAGGAAGGATGAGGTAGGGAAGAGAAGCGTGAATTTGGAGATGGTGCCTTACATCTGCCTAAGAATCTGAAATTTATGGAATATTTGGAACTTCTGTGTTCGCAAGGCCCTGGAATGTGTTAAAACAATATGAAAATTAAAAAATAAAAATCCTGCTGAAACGTTTGACTGAATGTGCCTTCACTGAACTGAGGCCAGCGGGGAATTTCCTTCAGCCCTAGAATGCAGTGAGGTTTCTCATGCAGATAGCCCACAGTGGAGCAACAATGTTACATGGATTTTATGAGTTTCAATAACTCTACTTTAATCAGAGAATTAGAAGAAACCAAGAAACCCCTCTAAGGCCCGATTTGCTACTCTATTAAACCGGTATAGCACCAGAGTAATATCACGGTTTTCGATGGAGTTATGCTGGCATAAAATTGATGTCAGAGGTGGGCGAATCAAGCCCCAAGAGGACTGTGAATTGTTTTCTCTCTATCTGACATTTTAACGTTCAAGTGAAAAAACATGGTGGAGTTGGGAATGAATCCCAAATGCAGTCAACCTGAAAGGCTTGATAGAGAAGGATGTGGTTTTAGTGCTAGTTTAATCATTCAAATTCACAGAATGTAAGTCATCTTAACAGAAAGCACCACCTAAAACACCTGGCTGCCACAGCTCTTAATAAATTCGCAACTTGCATTTATGCACGGACTAAGTAAAACTTTGGAGGGCATTACAATGGACAAATCCAAATGTTTGGATAAGATTTACTGATTATTATTTCATTTTTTTGAACACAAGGCTAAAATATTTACCCGCTAGTATTAGGAATAATTTTGTAAACTGTAATGTAAGCAAAGAATTTAGTGGTACTTTTTCTGTTACCTTTCTACAAGAAAATAATTGCATTAAATTGAAGAATGCTGGGGTAAATAAAAACAACAAGAAAGAATAGACTTTACCATGAAACAAGATCTTAACTTAAGCAAGCCAGTTCAGTTTTGCACCATTTGAAAACTCTCGGTATTGTAATATTTACTAAATATTCACAACATTACATAAAATTGCTTATAAATGGAAATCTGCTAGATAAGCAGAAAGAAAACATCTGTAAGTAATACAACATCTGAACATAAAAATATTAACCAGGAGACAAACGTTGCCAAACATATACATAATTATTGTAGTTCATTAGACCCAAGTCTAATGAACTCAGTTAAACCTGCAAATACATTTGAGATTCAATCCACTCTCGCACCACTTTTACATCAAGGGAATCCTATTAACTGGAGGTCGGTGGAGACCTTCTGTTGGTGTATGAGAAAGGGGAAATCAGGCACTCGGGCGTACAGTTTGCCAGGAGAGACATAACCGTTTATGATTTCAGCGTCTTAAGTAGAAAGAATACAAAAACCCCGAAGTGCAATTTTTACCGCCAGGAATTGTACAACTCAAGCATGCAAAATGAAGCAATATGGTATTTTAGTGCCAGAGTAAGTTCACTTACAATTTCTGAAAAACTACGGTTTGCCAACTCAATGTCTGCTGCATACAACCAGGCAGTAATGAGGGATAAACACGGGAAGGTAAATGGCCAGCTTCCTGTACAAATACTTGACTTCATCTTAAATATTCAGGCGGAATCCCCTTACAGCCTTCATTCAAAACTGAATCTATTACTTTTTTTGCCCCATGTTTACACGGGGCTTTAGCATTTGTGCAGGAGTTGGCATTACAGAAGGAGTTAAAGTCAGAACTGATCCTCACTGAGCATCAACATGTCCTAGGGAAGTCCAAAATGGTAGGACTCTTGCATGCTTTTTCTGCTCCATACCACTGTCAGAACAGCTCAAGCTCCTCTATATAATTTAGGTTTGGGTACTTATTTAGAGCCACATTCATCTACCAGCGTACACTTTACAGGACATTTTTCTTAGAGTAGTCCAAAAGCCATCTGAGGTCCCAAACACCTTGTACGTGACACACAAAGGAAGTTCTGTTCCGTATTACATTTACTGAACCAGACAGACAGTAGCACATCAGCGACAATCTGTGGTGCTTTGTCCCCAGCTCAAAGTCTCACATATTAAATAGCTCTCCGGGAAGAAAACTTAGGATCAGCTGCCAATCACTTAGTTTTGGCCTCAGCTGTTTGTGTATTTCACAGTAATTCCTCTAAGCTGCAGGTCTCCCACTAAATTGCCGTTGTACATACATCAGTAAGAAGAGAGACCAGCCAAGCAGGATTAAAAAGAAAAGCTTGGATCTCAGGCTTGTTAATCCAAATATTTCTATGGCGCTCTCTCCCTCTCCCCCTTGTTCTTGGCCTCTGCTGCCTCCCACCCCACAGGACATACCAGCCATGGCGAATCTGGTTCCTAGTCTAGAGCAGACCTCCAAGGGTCAGGAGAGACCTGTTCACCTCAGGAAGAAAATGAAATCCACTGGGTTTGTAACTATGTGGCACGCTTCCAAGAAGCAATTCATGCTCACATAACCGACCACCTCACCGGCACGCAATGCTCAGCAGTTTACAAGATGTCACCGCCAGGAGTTCCATCAGATGATTACCTATCGCTGCTACCAGCGCTGGGTAAAAAAAGAAAAAAACTAAAAAGTCCCCATTAAATTGTCCAGCTAGAAAAGCCACATGCAGAACAAAACGACATAAACTTATAGTACTTAATTAGACAGAGTAATGGAAAGTGTATAGCCCTGGCTGCATGGAGTTGACTCTGGAAATGGGAGAAAAGAAAATAAGTACCCTACCTTAAAAATATCACATGATTCACAAAAACAATTTTGATTAAATTTTCTGCAGCAATTTTGGCAGCCCATCACTGAGGGAAAATGTGCTGCTTTCTTGCCATGGGAGAACTAGAAGCAAGAACTAGCAGGCAGGAAAACAAATCAAGGGCAAGACTAAGCTGCAATCTTTTCAAAATTCTAAGGCAAAAGTAACTTAAAGACAAAACAGAAAGGTCCAAGCACCAAAGTTGCTTTACATATATTCCTAAACTCTCTTTAGAGCTAGGCAACAAACTTGCTTGAAGAAATGAAGCAATGCAGGATAAGAAATTGCAGAAACAGAATTCTACCAAACAGATCATGCAGTAGCACGTGTGTCTAGGATTTTTTTCTATTGATGTTTTTATGTGCAAGATATAGTCCAAAATGACTGGGGACGGCAGCATTTGAAAGAGAGAGAAAGGAAGGGGGGAAGAATAAAAATCCTACATTACCTAAAAACGTCAATAAACATTAGTTCACTTATTATTCAACATCATGGTGAAATATATTGGGCAACATTTCAGCTATAATACTGGAGCGATGTAGAACCATATCAACAGAAGAGATGTTAAAATCTTTTATCAACTGCTTCAGAAGCCGCCATGTCTGCCTTCTTACAATGGATATTTAGATTGACTATCAGACCTCTGTAGTTCTTATTAAAAAAAAAAAAAAGTCCTGCTTGATTGATAATAAACCGTAAATTGCTTTATTTTACTTTCATCAGCAAAGAATACGAATGAACGTTTCATTCTCTGACAAGTGAAGTTTATTTGTCAGAAGTGAAGTGAATTGTACCATTTTCCTGACTGCAATCCTTTTATCTTGTGGAAAAAAGGCTTTTACTAAAAGTTTCAGTGCCACGGGAAGCAATGTCTCATTCTTAATCTAGTCATTACTGAGTGGATCATTTTCAAAATGCCCACGTTCATTTCCTTGATTTAGTCATCTAGCCCACTGGTAAAATTCATTACTTCTCCAATTACACAACTGGGTGCGTAATTGTAAAGGAAGTTACATTTGACTTTTTTAGAACATCATTTACATCCTTTGTTCAGGTGACGTTTCAAAGAAGGCAGGGGATCAAAGACATTTGAACTTTCTTCTCCTTAATAACCTGACAAATTCTACAGTTTTCATTTCTGTTCTCTACGCTTTCTTCGAAAACAATATGATGAACCAACATGTCATATCACTGTAGACACCCGACCTGTGTAGACAGAACGATGCTACCAAGTTTTGTTAGACCCAATTCACCATCACTATTGCACTGAACACAGAGAACTGTTGGCTGGTGAGAGGAAACCACTCTTTGCCTGCTTTTAGTACCTTAGTGTCCAAAAAGGAAAGAAATGTTCCTTTTACAGCCTTATGAGCCATTAAACGCGTACGCCTTGATTGATGTATATATGCTAAGCGGTTTTGGAACAGATTGAGGACGAGACCAACTGGTCCGGTCGAGCCAGATACCTAAATTGGAAACAAAATCTCTTTTAACAATTTCAATCCACAGGTCTTTCATTACAAAAAGATTTTTCAATTTGTTCAGAAAACTCATGTTCAGTCCTCTGGCAACCATTTCCCATGCTTCAGAATTGTTTACAGTAAATAAATCATGTACTGGATTAACAGAAAACCCATGTCAAGTTTTAGCCTGAGTTTTTAAGCTCGAGAGTTTACGAAGAGATTCAGCTAACTTTTTTTTCTTTTTCTTCATTGCTACCCAAGACCAGTGAAGAGAAACCAAGTCTCCAGCAAAGACACCAAGAGTAATTTCATTTTGTCACATGAGGAATCCTCCCCAATAGACTCTAGTTAAGAATAAACAGATCACTTAATCAATTATACAGGAGACACAAGACCTCAGGGTTTGTTTTTTTTTTTTTTTTTTTACTTCAGCTCTAATTCAGCAAGGGTTGTTTCTTCGCCCCCTAATTTCAAGTATTCTTACACATGATTTTCAGTACTATTAATAGTATTGCGTCAATAATATGTTGACAGCGACTCCTTTCTCACAGCACCACGATACACACGCATGATGCTGAATGAAATATTTTTCTCAGTATCACAACCATTCCTCCCCAAGAGCTTTTATACCTTGTCCAATAACAACATGAAGACCTCTCATGATGAATACTTTGATGAGTCCCCTGTGTCTAGAGTTTATTGAGCGTAGTTTAGCTGACTTGGCAGTAAGTATTCATGAAAGCAATATCCTTATGGCACGTGTAATTGTGATAACAATTACCCCCCATTATGAATTTCTTCCAATTTAGTAGGATCAGTTGCCTTTGGAATCTGGCAGCTCTTCATATTGCTGAGCTTTGCAGTTATGGAGGTTGCACAAGTTTGCCACAGATTCATCACCTGATCAATGAGAAAATACATTGGAGATAGTGTAAAATATGTGCTAAGGAAAAATTTTAACTGTGTATTAACTTTATCTGGATCTATTTTGACTTTCAGACATTTCTAAAATGCCAAATGTCAAGTTGTTGAAATTGTCAATATTAGCCAGATTACTAAATTAAACTTCCATTCCACACAATAAAATTGAAGCACCATTTTTGAAATTCCAAAATAAAGTCTAATATACATTATCAAAAGCCAATACGCAGTAAAGGTGATTTTATTTCCATCACTGTAAAACTAGATTTCAATTAAATACAGTCTGTATTTTTATTTATTTAATTTTATATTGTTTTGCACATAAGTAAATTCAGGTTTTTTTCTTTTTGCAGCTACTATGTTGTTACTAATCTAGTGTAAAGATAGTAGCTGCTCTACAAAAGATAAATATAATTTCATTTGACATCGAATCCGCAATTTTTTGTTTATGTAAAGGCTCTTTCAGTATGGAGGGCTTATTTGTCTCAGATATTACCTTGCATTTTGGATTTTTTGAATCTTAAGCATGACACGAAACATCGCCAATACAGTTGAATATTTCTTGAATTTTCCATGAGGCATAGGCAGGTCCCTAACCACTACCTCAAACTCTTCTCTAATGATTTTCTTGGATAGTTTTCCTTCTCATGCTCTTCTTATATTTTTTTTTTTTTTTGACTATTTAAAATCTTGTGAAAATGAGCAGTTTGCACGTACAAAGAACTCATACACTATACATTTGAAGCATATTTATTATATCTAAATTTGTATTCTATAAAAAAGCCAACTGATCATTACAATATAGTTTGGGGGTCTAGTAACCTCCCAATGACAAATCTGAATAAAGACAGAACCAACTGAAGGAGGGTGTGTGTCATGTCCCAGTAAATGGCAAGGGTGCCCAGTAGCACATGAGGTTTCTCTGTCTTTTGTTCAATCTGGTTTTGTAGTGAGGACATTCTGGATAAAGCAAACTGTCTTTTAACCCCAAGTATGATTCTGGTTTAGAAGGCTGGAAGCTGGAAAGAACACACCCATTAATCACTTGGGAGCAGTAGGAAATGAGACGCAGTCGGCTACTAGACACAGCATTGTATTTTAATGATCTCCAGCTATTTATTTTAAGACACCATAATCACTAGCTAGTGGCATATAAACAGTACTAAATCAAAAAAACAAAACCCAACCAAACACAGGCATTAGATTTGGGCTAAACCCACCTGCCCGGGAAGGGATGCAACTTTCTCTGACTTGCACATCCAAGCAATAAACCGGTTTCAGGTTTGCACATCCAGCACGACGGGGTTTATGCATCCGCCTCTGACAGACTCTCGGCTCTTTCAAAGGGTAAGATCAGCAGAGAGGAGTTTGTGCCAGGATGCTGCTGTTCATTCTGCCTTAGAGTAAAACAAAGTTCTGAAAATAATGAGAGATAAACACTTTCCAGAGGAGTTCTAGGGACTGTGTTATAGCTAAAGCAACTAGGGGATAGGGCAGGAGGGTGCTGTGTGTGATAGCACCAAACCAACAGTTAGCCAAGAGAGAGGAGTACCTAAAAATTTAGCACTGTGATACTCAGCATTCTGATGGCCAAAAACATGAATTTAGAATCCCTGACTTGATGTTATTGTATCCAAATCAGTAAACAGATGGGAAAATCTAACATGTAGCCTGACATTACTAATTAGGCCACAATAACAGCAAGTTAAGGTACATGTTATCTTTCCCCCGCTGTAGAAACTCTAATCTTTCTCTGACATGAAGTGCAATGCCAAAGAGGTCATCATAAACCATTGCCACTTCTGAGCTGTTGGTTGTATCTCTACTTGTGTCTGGGCATCCATATAACTCATTTCCCCGTATTTTGTGCACATTTAGAATGGAGAGTGTGCAACTTTGAGCAGGAATTCGATATTCATTGCAGTAGAGGGCAGTAGTATTCATTCACAAGCCAGACAGAGCTGTGTACAGTACATATAAATACCATTGCAGTTGTCAGACAATTTAGGCAAACAGAGTGATGTGAAGGAAAAATAGTTCTTGCTTGGAAAAGAACTGTATTTCTAATACCTTGATCAGAGTGCACAATGAACTCACATCACAGTCTTTACAGATAGAGGTAGGTAATCAGATTGTGTAATCCCAATATTAAAATCATCCTACACGTGTTAAAAACAGAAACCTCTTAGGAAATCAGTCCAAATTTATGAGCGAACAGAGACTGGAACCACTTGTGCTTCATGCAACAATATGTGTAATTTAAAAATCTGCAGTATTGAACTTGGGGCCATCCCTACACCATTAAAAATAAAAGTCTCCTCCAAGCCAGTGGAAACTGGCAGTCTTCACTGAGTAGCAACAGCTTACAGAAATATATCTCCATTTGTAATCATTTCAGTGTATGGATGATGACATTTGGAAACATCTGGATCTGATGATGTCCACAGGAGATTCCAAAATGGTAGTGTCTAAATGTGATGATACAATAAATACAAGATGTTTTATTTTAGATTGAAATAGCAGAATAAAGACAAGGGCAGATTTAGATAAAGCATTCAAGCATGGGACTTCAGGTGGCAGCGTGTGCGCCTCTTAACTCTTGAAAACACCTCCAGCAACAGCCACCTTCTGTGATCTCAGAGCAGCCCTGCAGCTGCTCTCCAGCCAAAATTCTTAACAGGCTTGTGCTCACCAAACTATGTGGCCGTAATTCAAACCATTCACTGCTCAACATAATTAAGAACCAATCTCTGAGTCCAGAACAATAGTCTGCTCAAGCACTCGCACATGGGAGCAAAATGAGACTTTATGTCTTGGCTCATGTTCGCTTTCATCCTTTTTTTTTTTTTTCTCTCTTCCAAACAAAACCTTAGCTTCCCCTCTCCTCCCTGCAGCACATCCGCGGGCAGTTTTCAGGTTACCATAGACTCCTTCAGACTTTCTTCACCACAGAAATGGAGCCACAAAACTACAAATGTATTGTCGCGCACGAGCGCTAAAGCAATAAATTCAGGATCTCTGACTTAGGGATTGCGCGCTTGGAGATCTAACAGCGAGACACTGAAAACTGAGGGGGCACTGTTATTTCTGGTCCACTCCAGCTACTTTTGGTATGGAACAAGAGGGGAAATGGTGGGGTTTACACAAACTTTGCTGTTGCTTAAACCCATGATGACTCAAGAACTACCTTATGCCTCAGCCTGACCAAGGGCAGCCTCAGGGACATCTTTGACAGCCAAGAATAGCTCTTATGGAGCAGCCCTGGGTGAGTTCTGGTTTCCCACTACATTCCCTGCTCCACCACGCAAAGGCTGAGATGTCCGAGAGAAATAAAACCGGTTTTATGACACAGTTTTCCTCTGTCAGGCAAATTTCCTGCTAGACTGGGCGGGCACTGCTCGGCTCCACAGCCAGGAGGTTTCTAGCGGCCAGAAGAAGGCTTGCTCTCCATCAGGAGCAGGTCTTCCTCATCCCTGAGGTGTTTGACACCACCAACCATGTCTGCGCTGAGTCTTCTGTCATGGGTTACGTACAGCCACTGCTCATGAGCCACACCGTCAACGTAGGCTGAAGGTTCAAACAAAGAAATATAGCGACGCAGAAAACAATTAACATGGACAAAAGGGTCTTTCTGGGCCACAAGCAGAAAGAAGACTTACCCCGTAGCGGAAAAGAAGCAGAAATGAGCTTCCCTTCCTATGAGCACTGGGCTTTTTAAAAAGGCTTCCCCACTTCAAGCTACTGACAAAGATATAAACCCAGGAAATATTTTCTGTTTTGCAAAACAAAGTCCTGCAAAAGAGGCCAGGGAAGGAACATAAAATATATTTTGAAGATCTGAAATCAAAACCATGTGGAGACTCGTGGAGAAAATACAGCAGACAGGGGTTAACGAAGAGGAAATCTCAACAAGGTTCATGTCATACTTTTATGCTATTTATTCCTTGACAAATGAAACGGTGTCCTTCCCCACGGAAAGGACACCGCTACTCTCCACAGGTCTGGAATTTGCACAAATTAGAGGGATCAGCTGAAAATCTTAACAGCCAATGAGGAGACCATCACTGCTAATGATGGCTCCAGTTTCCCAAGAAATGTAAGGGGTATGTAGCTCAGGTGGAGTCCCAAGGGACTGTCTCCTTAAAGGTGATTACCCAGCATGGTGATGACTGAAATGCCTGGGGTTTTGGGAGTGGGAGGTCAAGGGGGGAATTTTGCTCCACTGCTGGCTGCCTTGGCCTCTGTTATACTTCCCCTCTAAAGACTACGGGATCGTAAAATTCCTCCAAACTAAGTGAAAGAAGAATATTGCTGCCAACTTACTTAACCTGGTGCATTTTGTGAGTGGGAAGGGAAGAACCACCAGAAGAGCTCCTCACCATGCTCCAGGTGGGCATGCTAGTGGGACCACAATTTGGAGGAGACAAAAAAAATTTCTTGCAGCTCAAAACCCTTTACTCTCATCATGGGGCACCAGTCATGTTAGTTCTCTCTAACTCCAGCTAATTAAATGAGCATTATTGAAAGATAAAAGCATAATAGGCAGATTAAGTTTCAGCAGGGCCTTTCTATCCCCTAATTAACCCTTACTATCATAACATTAGAAGCTTCTGACATTGTCCGTGTAAGACATACCCACTAAAGTGAAGCAGTACCCATGCCTGACTTCTTAGCTATTCAAAAATATGTGTACAGTTTATATCATCTTTCCGTGGATGGCTCAGAAGGAATGAGAGCCATCCACTTACCAGTCCGTGGCTCATTTCTACTTGGGAAGCAAGGATTTGCTGCCAGGAGTGGTTTTAGGAGCTTCGACACTACTGTCATGTCATTAAAATTGTTCCTTGAGTTCCCAGCTGCTCTGCAGTGTATAATGGGGCGTGCATGCCGCTCACTTATGCACGTGGCAGAAGTGAGCGGCATATTCTGCATAAGGCTCGGTGTGCGAAAGGAGGGAGAAAGTCACCACTGTTAATGTTAGTCTCATTTTGCTATTGGCACCAGAACTACTTCTCCTTAAAGTTAACATTTGCCTGCTGAATGTATCCATATTCCTTGTGTGCCACAGTAAAGAACGGCATTTCAAAGTCCAGAGACAATTTTTTCTTTGTTTCAGACCATGAAATCAATGGGTGATAATTGCCTAACGCTTCAGTGCATTTGAGCTAGAGGAACTACATTCAAATACTTCTTAGGTCTTAGAGCACAGAGCTCTTTGCTCACAGATCCCCTTTTTCCTTCAGAATACTTGCCTTACAGAAATCTATCATTCTCCCCCTTCTCTCCTTCAGAATCTTAATTTTAAATATCATGTGTTTGCCCCAAATTCCACATTATTATATATGTTTTTGCACAGATGGTCTGAGTGACAAAGCTAGCGTATGGCATAAGAGTTTATCCTACAACAATTTGTCTTTCTGCATTAACCATGTGATAAACTACGGCAGAAAGAGGGGCCTCCTTTCCAGTTCTCTTATCTATGAACTGTCGTAAATATTATCAGAAAACTGGTGACCCACTTCCTTCAGTTTCCCATGATAACTTTACTGCATTTGTTTAAACAAACTTGTGTCCCAGTCCTCTGATACACTAACGTATATGTTGTAGAATCACTGCAGCTGTTGGTAAGTTATATATTTTAGAAGACGACCTCTATCAAATGTTTAAGGTCAGATTTGGCTCTGTGTCCCTATCAGATTGAACAATGATCACATTGCCATGCTAATGAATAAGGGTAAAATTTGGAGTAGAGAACAAAAGTCTGGTGTGTGGATTTGCAACAGGAGGGAAGAGAGAGAAATTACAACGTTGAGTTTCATTAAAACACACCTAAGTTTGGCCAGACTATGGTTGCACTTGTTTATATCAAAGTGCAAAGAAGTGGTCTATTTTCTGTTGTCTTAAATATACAACCACACCTCCTTTATTTGAGGTAGGTTGCTTCATTCTCCTGCATTTTGGTCAAAAGCAAGCTGTTTAAATTAGTACCCATAATACTGCTTAGGTACATCAGGTGAACGCACTGGCTTAAATATATTTCAAACGCTCACTCCTTCAGTTGTGTAAAGAATTGTGAATCTAACCGGTATGCCTCATGTTTTTTAGCAAACAAGTCCCCCTACTGCATTAAGTATTTTTCATGTTTGATAACCCTTTTTGCTCCAAACCCTGCAATCTGGGCCTCCCCAAATGCTCCTGGCTCTTTGCTGAAAGAGGAATAACACCGGAGACTGTGGAAGTGCGCACATTGCCTTCCTTAGGCTGTGAGCGCTCAACCACTGCTCACCCTTGTTTCATGCTTGCTCTAGAAAGTTAGTCTGTTTTTGGGAGTACGCACAGACACATACACACTATGCACCCAGTACCAGCCAGAAGCTCTGACAAAATTACCAGTTTCAGGCTTTGAAACCATGCCCTTATTTCTCAGTCATCTCAAACCAGGAGGAGTATGCTGTGAGGAGTATGTAAAAACCTGTTCACCTAAAATAAAAACGCTGGCCTCACAGTTCCCTGGCTGGGGCAGTATCCGTACCCATAGTGTCAGGAAATCACAGGTCAGCCGAGGATGCTGCTGCAGGGCTCTGGGAAAGACGGGCAGCAGCTTTATGTGCTGGGCACAGGGTGTACCAAAGGCCTTCATCCCGGATGGGGAGAGATCCACTATCCTTTACTGGCCCCAGTGATAAGCCTAGGAGAAGGGATTTCTGTTTTTCTCCTTTCCTGGTTCAATGCGATCTCAACACGCTGTTTTTTTGAAGGAGGTGAAAGTCACCAATCCTGCCCCTCCTTTCCCTTTTCCTCCCCAGACTCCGGAGGCTGTTTTTCCCTTGCTGCTCTTATCAGTTCCCAGGCTCCACCCTGCTGAGATGGAGGGACACTTTTCTTAGAGAACCTTTACGGCAGGAAAAGTCCCTTTCAGCTCCCCGTGACTCACAGACTGTGGTGCTGAGGGCTGGGATCTCCAGTGAAGGGTGATGGAAATACACTTTTCCAGAAGGCAGCTCCTTTTACAGCCCGTGCTTTCCCTCTTCTGATACTGACCAGTCCCGCTTGAGTTACCTGCGTGCCATTTCCCCTGAGAAAGCAGCCATGCTTCTCTATCCCATCTGATTTGCTAAACAATATGAAATATGTTAAAAAACAAAACCCTGCAAATACCTGAAAAGCCTTTGCTGGGGCATTCTTGACCTAAATTATTTCATTGGAAGTGAATCATGTTAACGAAGCAATAAATGGAAACCTAAAGAAAACAAGAAATTTGCAAAAAGCAAACACTGACTATGAATTAGCTGGCAGTCAAGTAAATGTTATAAGTTTCTTTTATACTCACAGGCAGTTTTAATTCCAATTTTGTGCACTTAGTCAAATACTAAATCTAGGTACCCTGTCAATCTCCTTTTTAAAATTCTGGCTAATTTACAGTTTCTGACTGAACATTTTGTAAATAATATATGCTCACTTATTTATATAAAGTTGTCAAAAGCTAATGCCTGCATCTCTTTTGGTATTCAGTGTGGAAACTGAGAAGAGGGAGGAGTGGTGAAATGAGTACAGAAAATAAAAATTCACAACTGCAACGCCCTTCCTTTCAAGGCAACAAAGTGAAAGCGGAGAGCCCTTTTTCACTATCTTAACTCGAGAGCTAGGAAGCATTCGGATAGCTGTAATTTTCCACAGAACTTGCGCTCAGACCTTTCCCAGGGTGAGGTGAGGTGCAATCACAGCCTTGGCCTTTCAGAAAACTCTGGGGCTGATGGTCAGTAACTGCTTCTCATGCGGAGATTTGTTTCTTGGCGGGAGTTGGCTGGATGGAGCTGGAGGTGGGGCTCTTGGTTTGACTCCCACTGCCCTCTCACCTGCGCAGGGATGGAGCACCTCCCTCCCTGGGGCAGGAGGGAAAGGAGAGGGGAGACAGGCAATGGGAGAAGGGATATTCCATGCTCCTCAGCTAAAACTGGTCACTTCTTCCTATGCAAGCGGGCGGGATATCTTGCCCAAGGCTGGTTTAGAACATACACTCCCTGCCAACACCGCGAGCTACGAAAATGGACGATGGCTGAAACCTGTGAGGCTTTGATTTTTATTTTATTGGTTGTGTGTGCTGTACACCTGCACCATAATATAACTTTTTAATGGGGATGGAATGCATCCATATGAATTCCCGCAAACAGAGTAGCATATGACAAAAATAAGACTCTCCTGGGCTTTTGCCAAAATAATTGGAAATCTCAATTTACAAGAGTTTTACAACCCAGTACCAGCTGGCAGCTACTGTTTGTAGGGGGTTCATTTTGGTTATGGTAACAAATAATTAGATTTCTTTTAAGGCAATAACAAACACTAGTTTCAAGCTGAAATCCAATAATGTAAACGAACCTTGCACCAAAATACCTGTTACTACAGTATCCTGTGAAGAAAACTAACTGCTCCTACACAGAGTTTCCTAAGCAGACACCGTGGAAGGGACTAGCATGCCTGGAGCTTGCAACTTTTCAAGTTAAATGTCATCAAGAATAAGTACAGTGATCTTATAAACACAGCAGAGCCTTACGTATGCTCTGTCAGAGCTGTACATTTAAAATGAAACTTTAACTCTCGTCTGTCAATGCCAATGGCAGAGATTAATATTCTGTACAGAAGGAAATTTGCATAAAGAAAATATTGTCCCAAGATCACGGGATATTCGTCTCCAGCTCCAGAGAGAAAAAAGTGTGAAAGCATGAAATTAAGAAATACGAGTATGGGATGTAGCATAAAATGCCACATCAGCATTTTTCAGAGACAGCTCCTTACCCTTTGCCAGGTTGAACTCTCCTCTCTGTTGCGCGAGTCATCTGGTCCTGACCTCCCCACGCGCTGAGATGGATGTGAGGAACTGCGGTGTCGAGTGAAACCACCGTCTGGATGGCCAGCACAAAACCCTCAGCTGGCTTATGTCTGGTTCGTCTTTCATCATTTTAGTCAGCACCTTTGGAAGTAATGGTACAGCAAGAATCAAGGCGTCTGAATCCACCCAGAAAGCTCTCCTCAAAGGGGTCCTCAAGAAAGACCACCAGCAGAACAGGCCAGCTCTGAGCTTTGTTACTGGCAATCCAGTAGGAGAAAATCATCAAGGTCTTGCCCGATCACCATCAAACCTCCTTAAATCGCTACAAAATTTTTCTTTGTGGTTTTGCATCAGCTGTATAGAATATCCTGGGAGATGTCTGAAATAATACCTAGTTTTCTCCAGAGTCAGTCGTTCCGAGATACCATGGGAACGAGCAAATTGTATGAGTTCATTTGACTCCCCTCTGGCCTGAGAGCCAACTGATGAGCCCAACTGATGATATCAGCAAAAACAAAAGTATTTAGAATTGAATGAGAAGTACTTAGGAATGAATGCAGTAAATGTAATTTGGTGAAGGGGCTATGAAAAGGATAGGAAAAAGACTTTTGACACATTCAGGAAATACCGTTGGTCTCAACAGCAGGATAATTTGTAAGTTGAAGTGAAAAAAAGACAATATGAGACAGGAAGGATTCATACACGCACAGAATAAGTGATCCTGTGGCTATTCAGTTGTAGGCATTTCAATGGAACTACTGTCCATTTTCTCAACAGGGTAATATTTCAAAATTTGCCAGCTAATTACAGTAACTATGCTCTGCAAGAAAACCCGGTATAGCCTGTTTCAATGATTTTGATGTAAAAAAGCTAACGCTTTGTTTTTCAAAGAAGTTTTCAAATTCCTCTGACATACAAACAACCATAGGTATATAAGCTCACAGGCAGAGCTGAAAAATGATGGCTTCGCCTGAGCTTCTTCTTATTCTTGAGAAGTTTGGAGTTAGAGGGAACTAGGGAGCCTGAATGAGGTAAAATATTGGCGCGCAGATCACCTGCCTTTCGTTATGAGAGCTGGACACAAGCCTGATGAGAAAACGAGGGGAACAGTTCCAACGTACTAAGTATGGATGGCTGCAAAAGATGTCAGTCCAAGAAACAGGAGGGGACCTAATACAAATGACATGAATTACATCAGCTGAAAGCGTGTGGAGGAATGGAAATAAAATACTGCCACTGCCTGTACTTCCGATTTAGACTAAGAGATGGGAAGAGGAAAAGGACACGGAAGGCACAGCTGTCACAGTGGCAGCTGCTGGGTCAGCAAAGTAGGGAGCCGTGAATCTTGTCTGTGAGGAGCAACAATCCGGGAGCAGAGGGACAAGCGCCAGGTTGGGAACTCCTCAAGTGGAGGGCAGCAGTCCAACACCGAACCGCAGTTCTGCCTCTGGGGTGAACGCACTAACCATTTGCTCGGTTATCCAGCACCCTGTCACTCTGTTTGAGTTCTTAAGAAGGAAGAGCGTATATGCTCCAGAGGTTTTTTTAAGGGAGAGTTTAATACCAGAAAAGGGTTTCGGGATCCAGTACAGGGAACCTACGTTCCAGAGAGGAAGCATATTGAAAAAGTATCATCCTCACTGGCCTTTTATCCTATGCATCTGTAGGCAATCTCTTGCTGGCTGTGAAGGGGTTTTTGTGATCCCAGTTTAAATTATCTCCTATGGTGGATTTTATGCACTACTTTAGGGCCATAATTAATCACTTTCTTGGACCAAATTCTTGATGTTTCACTAAATATATGCCCTGGAACTTGGAAACAATATCACTAACAACTCTGGGCACTGAGATAAATATTTCGTCAACTACATCAAAGATTAAAGACCTTTTCAGAGCATTTGCCTGTCCCTCTAATAAATCAAAATGGACACATTGCATAGGCATGTGTATCTTCAGATCAAAACTGAGTTTTAAAAGTTTGTAAGTACATACTCCAACTGTTGAAACTTCAAGGGACCTCACAGTCACTAAAGAAACTCTTTACTTCACATCTTTTGTGACGAAGTAGATATTTTCCACATGAGAAAGGGTCATGAGCCACCGTAATGCTAAATAAAGTTGCTGATGCAGTAGGAAATCTGGGAAGCTATTGGGAAACAGATTGCAAAGAAAACTCACAAACTTTCACCGAAGAGGACTGAGAGCTCAGCTGAGTGTTGTCTCCCTGAGATTCCACAATCACAACATCAAACCTTTCACCTTTTGTTGCAGTAAATGGGCTACACCTGCCAGACAAAATAAATTCTGACCAAGAGAAGAGATGATTTGGGGAAATGCATTTTTCGTTGTCATTGATGTTTTAATAAAACCGGTTTTGTCCGCTTTACAAAGACCATGTGTTGAAATACAGACAATACATCATGATAAGACCCTGAAAGCTATTGTTTATTATCTCTCCATACTAAAACAAAGTTTTCAATGCTCCTCAAGCCGTTTCTATCTTTTCCTTGTTTGGCTTTGTTTTTTGAGTGCCTTGTCTGAGACTTGCCTTTTAACTTTCCACAGGGAAATAAATCTTGTAGAGTAGAGCTTTCAAAAAACTCTTGCAACCGTGAACTCGAAATCCTTAACCAAGCACCTACGTGAAATTTTAAATGGAAAGCATAAAATGAAGCCAATGGTCCCGTAACATTTTACGAACCATAAGAATCATACAAATGCTAAAAAAGTGCCTGGCGCCAAGGATATCAGCAAACCTGAAATAATTAACAGGTCTTTCATGGTGGCTTAACATTGGGCAGAGCTGTATGCCCAAGAGAAGATGAAGAAACAGAGCAATGGAAGAGGAAGGCATCTCACTGACAGAAGCAGCAATGAAGATCCTTGGCTCCTTTTCTTTTTTCTCTGTATTTGCATTTACTCCAAGATAATGTTATCATGGACATATAATAATGTGTTTTTAAAAGAAAGAGATTGGCCTATGATCTCAGATCCACTCCCCATCCCGGGATTAAATCCTTTTGTACTTGATGATTCAGGGACTTTTCTCAAGAAGAGGCAGCACACGCATCGGCGTTACTGGTAACTTACTTGTGGGTAGCAGTCTGAGTCACATCACAAGGTCCTAAGTCTGTACTGGTAAATGTATGTGAGTGTGGCAGAAATCTCAGCCAGGTCTTTTGTCTCAGATTTGGAGGGGAAAAAAAAAAAAAAAAAAGATTTTGTAGCATCCCAAGGATGTGACCAACAAAATGACTGGTTTTCTTTTATTTTTGTTAATTTAATTAGGAAACCACAAAAGTTATTGTAATGACCTGAACATCTGAAAGAGAAAGGCAAAATTAAATCAGAATGTCCTTGATATGAGCGCTTTGATGTAAGGTTTAGTTCAGCTGAGAGACATAAGTGTAGAAAGGAGGGGTAGGATGGCTTACGTCTGTCAAGTCTCCTACCATAGCTGAAAAGAATGATCTGAACAGTCTGTTGTTAAAATGTCTGAGGCAGATGTTACTTTTACCACCACAGTCAAAGCAAGGGTCCTCAGTGTTTGACTTTCGAAATCCCCTCTAAGTTCCTTACAGAGACGTAAAATGGTTTGTTTATTAAATCTGTAATTTTACAAAACTTGTGAGGTCCAGAATGAAATGCCTGATTCTCTGCAATCTCCGGTGGGACATACATTTCCTTAATCTCTTTAAGAACTTGCCTCCTTCAGTCCAACACCAAGTGCTATATTTATAATCTAAGAAGACAGTAAAGATCCTTTTTCCTTTTGTTATCATTTCTGCTATATTCAACTTAAATAGTTACCAGTTTAGCCATTTTATTCTTGCGAACACAAGGAATCAGTAGTGAAATTCCGCTTCACGTCACATTTCTTTTTGAATGCCTGAATATATTCATACTTACTTGCTGCTCTCTTTGTCTCAAAAGATTTCAAAGGTGTTTTCTCATATACAAGAGACTCACTTTACCAGCCATAAAAGATTGATCGTTGCTCGGGGGCAGAATGCAGTAAAACTAAACACTGCGGAACAGTTTATGTCAAGAAATACAAGTAGAGGCTTCCCTAAAATCCATGTTCAATTAGTAGATTTTTGTTTCCTCAGTGGTCTGATCAGGCAGCCACATCTTCATGTACCAGAAATCAAAAATGGAATAACAGCCCAGTGGCAACATCAGGAAACTATGCTGTTAAATGGATCTATTTTCTGTATTTAAATTTGTCAATAGTGAGATAATAGTGATTAATTTATGTCAAAATCTGAGTGATAGAATACAGGCGGACTTCAAGCAGGGAAAGGAGCTATGTCTCCAAAAGGGTATAGGCTGAACCTCCTAATGCGGAGCAGCATTTAAAAGCCATGGAGGAGAGACTGAACCCACTGAAGCTGAATAGAGCTTTAGCTTTGGAAGTCAGTGTTAAAATTTCAGCGAAGCATAATTTAGTTGTACATATTTAAAAATAAACTTTAATGTGTGTTTATACCAGATTAAATGGATTTGCTTCTCTTATGCCACATCTGTATTTAATTCAGTAACCTTCATTAGAAACTTGAAATAATTTGAAATAAAATAATGGTAAAAATCACGCTTTTTTTTAATTTGCTGCATTGCATTCACCCACTGTTCCATGAAACAGGAGTTTAAAGGCATGCACAGCAGCCCCAGGAGACCCCGGCTCTCACCCAGGAGCTGCCCCTGTCTCTGATACCGCAGCAATCATCAGCCAGCTCCGAAAGTTTAGAACCACTGCGACTAATTGAGATCGGGACCTAAACTCTGCAGAACGGTCTGAAAGGACCAACAGATGAGAAACGCATTACGACAGCATTAGCCAGTCACCATCAATCCACAAACACCGCCGTAACAGCACATGCTGATTGCCCAAATCTGACGCTGAACTGACATGAACCAAATTGCCCGCGGGTCGAACGCGCAGCAGTCTGCGCTGTGAGGCAAGGTGAGCAGGGAAGGCAAAACTGGTTCAGTAAACTTCAAAATGTTTCCTACGTGACCCTGAGACACTGAGTACAACTTTAGAGAAAGACCTGGAGTTTTGTCTGCTGTTACTTCTGTGAAAAGGAAACAGTAATGGACCCCCTCAGGATGGGAATTTTGTTTCTTTCCAAATATTGCACACATTTTTACATGTCCTGGGAGAATTTGTACTTAACTATGCAAAGGAATTGGTATACGGATGCATAAGATAATGCTCACATGTTTATACAGCAACAAGAAGATTAAGATATACAAAGAAGACATACAGTGGCTTCCCAATATCAAGGCTTCCCTAGAAGTATTCTTTCATCACTGATGATTTGACACATCATTTATGTGAATAAAAACTAGGAATACCTGTTATGCAGTGCACTGGACGTTCCTTACTTCTTAGCAACCAATACAGATGGAAAGCTCCTCCGCTGGTTATAGGAGAAAAAAGGAAAAAGTATTTGTTCAAAAAACTTCTAACAACAGAAATTTTGTAGTGATGTAAGTAAAAACTATGTTTAATGAGAAGGAATCAGTAGTTCTGTGTATAAATTTTGTTTGACTTGCATCTAAGTGAGGAAAAGTGTAAGAAAATATATATTCTTCATTTGGTGCACCAATTGGGAATTAGCACAACTTTGGGTGGCATAACTTACTCCCCAAACACCTTTAAGGAGTGGATTCAATCCCTCAACTCAGTCTCCCCCAAATCAGTGTAACTAGCTCTATTACTTCCAGTCACATCTCGTGGCCCTTGTGAACATAACAGAAATCTAACTATGTATTACAGGGAAGCCAGAGAATCAA
>VYZM01001454.1:1510699-1537456 GCA_013398915.1 Dromas ardeola
AAAAGTAGATTCCTGAAAATCTATTCATAGGAGTGACTTTATCTGTTTCTGTGAGTATATCTGAAGAATATCTATACTTGAAAACACTTGCCAATGTGTTGTTCATCTCTCTCTCTGTACAGTTATTAACATCTGGTCACAAAATGTTGTACTTCCACTAGTCAATATTACTTCATTCTTCATAAAATATATTTGTTTAGGGTTGAATGAAACGTCCAACTACCCCCTGATAGTGCCCGATACCAAATGCTTAAGAAAGAGTACCCAGACAAGTCAAGTGAGCGGTGACAGATCTTCCAACAGCCAGTTCCATTTTCTTTCCTCTAGTTCTTGCATCTGCTGTATTCTGCAGAGGGTGATGTTGCTGCTGAAGACAAGACATAATTCATAACGGTGACCTCCAAACGTTCATAGAGACAGGGAGACAACACCAGTAAAAACAATTCTTTGGAACTCCTGAAACTCTGTATTTCTGTGTACCTCTAACCAAAGCATTTGACACACAAAAGGAGACCTGGGGTTTTGAAAAAGAACACAGCTTTATAGTAGTTGTGATCTCTTCTGGTAGACTATAAGCAAAACCTATTTTAATAACTTTTACATTCAGGTCTAACCATGACAATTTTTGGTCCCATTCCAAATACATTTTACTTTTCTAGATGTAAAAAAACCCTTTATTTCTACTAGGTTCGGCAAACAGTGGAGTTCAGAAAACATCACAGAGGAACCTACTGTTGACGGAATCACAGCAATTTTTATAGCCCAGCTTACATTTACAAGCAGGAGTATCACCGGGGTCACAGCCCTGCTTCGTGTCATGTGGCAACTGAACAAAGTTGAACACACGCAGTCAGACATTTAGGTGGCCAGCTGGCACGGGAGGTAAGCGCTGCAATATCATTTTGCCCACCCACATAGACAGAGTAAAACCAGTAAATAGAAATACAACAGTAGTTTTATAGAAAGGCCCGACCATAAATAATTAATCCATTGAATAAATATGTTTACATCAGACAGAAAGGCAGGACTCACCAGCCAAACTTTACCTTGTATAAAATTTTTTTGGAGCACGTGTTGTTGCCAAATGCCTTTAATACAAAAAATACAAGTCTGAAATTACTCAAACTTTTTGTTGCTTCATGCAACCAGCTACAGTAGAAGGAGCCTTTCTCAGAGGACATGCTATATTTTAACATCCTACTATCTTTGCACCACAGAAACAACCACGATATCTGTCACATAGACAGTTTCCCTCAGGACTCAGCTCATTCTGTAGTTTTCTCATTAATGTGATGATGATAACAAAAGCTGCTTGTGTTAGAAAGTTCACTTTGGTAATTGTATTTGAGCATTTAAGGGAATTGAGAGTACAAGACAAATAGATATTAGGAAGCGTGCTTTTCTCTCTTTTCTTTTCAAGAATTTATCTATGTAACTGTACCAGTTGGAGAAAGCCATATAATTCTTCATTATTAAATGAGAAATAATTTTAATTTTACACTTCAAAAGTAATATAAATTTATCCTTTGCGTTAACCTAACTGTGAGCTATGCAAGCACTCTTAGAAATACCAGAGCTCTGAGTTAAAAAGCAGTTAATTAAAATTATATTGAAACTGGGGTTTGCCACTTAATTATAAAAATAATGGTCCAGTTGAATGTTATCGAGGACAATTGTGAGAGGTCTAATTCTAAAGAATATAGGAAAACTATTCATTTATACATTCACTGTTTTGAAGAAGATAATGTAATTTCAATAATTTGAACTTTATATTGCGTACAAATGACGTCTCCCTTTCCTATGTAAGTGCTATGTTTCATTGCAGAGATAGCTACGTTTCACTATGCTAACAGTAAAGTAAGGAAGGGGCCAAGAAGAGCTGATCCTTCTCCTACACTGATCTGCCCCGAGCTGAAACAGCAAAAAGTTGAACTAAATTGTTCCCCATAAGCTGGAATCAAAGCCGATATACAATTGCCCTTCAAATCCCTGTCCAGGGAAGTTACCCAGTTCACAAATCAAGTTCCTGGGGCAGCATGGGCCCCAGGAGGAGACAGACAAAGAAACAAACTGGAATTGGAGATTCAAATATCAAAACCGACTGGTAAATCCATTTTTTTCTGTGCTTTGAGATTGATACATTAAAAATACGGTTCACAGTATAGAATTTCCTAAGCAATTCCCCCATGTGTTTCCATAACGTTTTTCTTAGCTATTTTCCTACAAGTTGTAAAAGAGCAAACCCAACCAAAACGCCAATAACAACAATTAAAAAAAAAAAAAAAATCAAGCTGTTTTGGAGAGAAAACTTTATTAGCCTGCCTTTATTATGTAGCTTTACAGGCAAAAGTAAACACTTCTTGATGTAGTGCACAACTAGCCTTTCTTTGCAGCAAGATAGCATCAAAGCTAAGAATTTATTAGCATTCAAGAAAAGACTGGACAGTTATAAGACAGCAAGAAGAGTCACCATCATATTGAATGGGAAAATCACATTTTGCTCGAGCTATAAAAGAAAACTATAAGTCTCAGAACATGATCCAACCTGCACCAAGTCAGGGAATTAGGAAAATCTTAGTCTCACATGAGAGTTAACATTGAGTTTTACAGAATATTATTTTGCCTGCTGACGCAAGGCGATGGGCAGTGTTTGATCCCAGCCAGATCGATGCTCCAGGTACCGCACAGCTGATCTGGGTATAAAATGAGGTCTGCATTTTGTGTCTGCTGGAGAAACCAGGCTCACTGAGCTTGCAGTGCCGTGGTTTCTGCAGCTGCTCGGTAAATCCTGCCCATCAGATATTCCTTACCCAGAGCCTCCCTGGATTTTAAAATAACTCTGCACCAAGAACTGAAGTTTGACTCTCCCAGTTCCCGGGTTGAGTCAGGAAGACTGCCAGTTACTTGTAATTTTGATTAGAAAATAACAGAGAGTTCTTCCGCATACCTCTGTTTTTGAGAGAGAACAAACACATTTTCAGGTTCTGTTTGAGGTTTAGGCACAATTTCACATCAGTTCTTATTTCATCTTTTCTTAGTTTTCACCTGGTTTTACTAGAATTCCTGAAGTTTTACTTCATACATTTGCTCCCTTGCACTTTATCTCTTTCAGATCACAGGTACGGTTTCGTTCTTGGCACGCTATGCACAGCTACCGAAGCATGTTAGCAATTAGGGAAGTCCACGATTTGGCTGCAAGAAATAAGACTTGCAGATCTTCACATCGGATGGAAATGGATCGCTATTGTAGCTGACACTTGGCTCCCCAGAAACGTTTTCCCACTGGGTATTTTGTCATAGTGCATTGCTAAGAAAGAAAATCTTCTACAGAAGCACGAGATTGTCATTGATCGCCGTCACTAGTCCTTCATGAAAAATCACCGCTAACTTCAGAAAGGGCTTTGAAGTAAAAGGACATGTAGACTAATAATAATCGGATAATACCTTTCACTTTTCTTTCCTGAGCCCTCTTCTGGGACCTTTCCCTCACCTTTTTCCTCTGTTTCTCACTCCATTCCTCAACAAAGCCTCAGATTGTGACCACCGCACCCATCTCCTCTCTATTTTATGCCACGGCTCTACCTGCTTTACAGCCAGAGTATACGTTTCTTTCTCATTAGCACATATCGGATATAATTAAAGTTTTTGACAGTATGGGAAAATAATGTCAATGGGATCCATATGCTCAAAATAAAACTCAGTGTTTTGTTTACACATTTCATGATTTAAGGCAATATTTTTTTCTTAGCTGCTGCTGGGTTATCTTGATAATCACGTACAATAGCTACTATTTGTCACTATATAAAATTAAATTATCACATGTGTAATCAAGTTGGAAGTTTTCTCTGCAGGAAAGTCACAATCACAAGAGAAGAATACGTATTAAAAATCTCTTTGCTTTTTCACGGAGGAGATAAAAGTACCTGACTGTCATTTTACCTGTATTACTAATGAATTCAGAATGAATAATGAAAATACTGAATCCTCTATCAGTGATATGATTTTCAAACTAATCTCTTGACAGAAACATGGTAAAATGAGTAACACAAGAGGGCCATTAGGAATAGAAAAATCTTTAAGAGAACTAATAAAGAGGGATGTTTACAACTTATATTTCGACATGAGTAGAAATATCACCAAATAGCTTTCATTACTATAACAGGGTATCCAGTTTTCTTCTTTGAATTTACAAGTTTGATGTTTAAAACAAATACCTGTTTGTTACCTACTGAAATATCTGAAGAATCAAAAAGAACCACTAGATCATGGAGTTAAAGTAGTGATGAAAAGTATGTTGCTCTAATTTGTTGAATTCTTCATTATAATTAATTTTGTTTGGTTTTGTCCTGATGGTGGAGTACATTTTGAATTAGGCATCCGATACCAAGTAAAGGCAAAACACAGTGTAGAATGCATATTTGGTGGTAACATATTTTCTATTTTAGTAGTTAAAATACACCTTTATGTCTGGGTTGCCTTGTACTTCATGTCATCCAAAATTATTTCAAGTTCAACACCTCCATTGTTTGCAGTAATCCTTTTTAATACGCAGCACGGAGAGAGCCAACAGGTCACAAAAGTGACTTTCCCTTGTACTGTGAAATTTCATTTGGATCTGAAAAAAGCTCTGAGCTCACGGGGCTGTGACCTCAGTCAGGAAGTCCGTAATTTCTAGTGTTCATCGGCAGGAGGGCAACAAGCTCCTCCATCTCACGACCGACCTCAGAAACAGCCACATCCTCTGAGACTGAGTTTTAGAAAGGGCAGCTTTGCAGCTCAGATGGTTAACATCTATGTAAAAACTCTTCATAACCAAATCCCTAATAGTAACGCATAGTGCAATTGTTATATTTGCACATAATGGCATATTGTTCACACCGAGTTGCTTTTTTCCATTAAAAAATAGTCACGTCCAAATAGAAGATGTTTCATCCTTGTGAATGAAGATCAGTCCTGAATTTGGGATATTCTACCCTCTAAGCCTCATTTTTTTTACCAGTTTAATCTCCTTGATATCACTTTAAACAGCTCTCTCCCTCTCCTAAAGTTCTCTCTCTGTAAGATGGAAATAGTAGCCCTGTACGTCAAAAGGAGATAAACGGCTTAATATTCTCCAGGTACCTAGCTGGTACATTGATGAATGTCCTAAATGAGACCAAAAGCAAATGTATAATTCCACATTTAATTCAAGCCTTAAAGACGTGAAAGGGCCCTGCAGTGAATAATGAAAAAAAAGAAGAAATAGTAGGAAACTGTCTAGAGTATGTGTGAACATGTAATTAACGACCTAATGCAAAAGGCAGATGAATTAGAACTGCAAATCCACTTACTGTTAGCACTCCTTGCTTCAGAGAACTTCACGGATTAATGTTCTTTTAATAGAGTTCCAAGTAACGATGTACAAGCCTATATATATATATATATTTAAACATTGAATGAGCAATGGATCAAGTCTTTGATTCAGGAGAGATTTACATTTCAACCAACTCAGTCAAAAACTGTATTTATTACGAACTGTAACTTTGTGGTCATACTCCTATCTTTATTTACCCACTATTTTGATTATTTACTCAGCTGCCATCCCACACCATACGTTCCCTCAGGGTGGCATCTCCCCTACCCTCTTGGTGATCTCCTGATGGCATGGTTCAGACCCAGTCCACCCACACCGCAAGCACGGTGGTGCACATTTGAGCCCTGCTCTCAAGCGCTCAGGTTTGCTGTGGACAGTATGGAGGACAGGCTGGAAAACACACAGGGATGGGGGGAACACTCAATTTCTGTATTTTTTATGTAGCGTGGATATGACCCCACCATACCTGCTGCTACCTCATTTGATGGCTCGCTTGCCTTCCCCGAAGGTCTGGTGCTCTTGCGCAGCCCTCTGTACCCACACCAACAGTGAGAGTCTCCACTGGAGTGACCTGTGTTGGGCAAAAAAAGGCAAAAAGGAGAAAAAAAACCAAAACAAAACAAAAATAAGAGTATACAGTCAAGTTCAACTATGGTCTAGGTAGACAGTGACTCTTTTTCCTCAAAGGCCTCCTCAGAAGCTACCCCTCTGCCCCTTCCCTCTCCTTACAGATACCAGAGTTTGCTACATAACGGGATGCACATTAGAAGTGCTCTTCACAGAATCACAGAACGATAGCTGATGTTAATTCAGCTCAGTTAATTCAAAGTTCCAACAAAGGGAAGGAACAAAGGGTAAAATAAAAAAAAATAATGAACCAATTGCTCAGTTAGTGTAATTGCATAGGCTTCAATAGAACTATGCTAATTTCCAGCAGCTGGAGCATTGGCTCTTTATTTTTATTTACTTTACCTCCTGTTCTTAATTTCCTATCCTCCCATTTGTTTGTTATTTTCATGTTCTATGGTGGCTTGATTTGGAGTGTAAATTCCTTGAGGAACCATTTTTTTTTTTTTTTTTTTTTAAACAACCACACAAGTCTAGGACACAAAGTAAATGCATTCCACTGTATGATAGGTAGGAGAGATATGGTAGGTGTAGAGACTGTATAGAACTGGAACGAAAACTATATCCAAATCCGGCTCCACATATATTTTCTACCCTGGACAGGATCTTATTTCATATATAATGTTCATTGTTCCATTTTACAATTCATGATTTAGGATTAATGAAGTATTGTATAACTATCATTGCAAATTACCAGCTTACTTAATACATTTGCATGTGGAATTAGTTTTATCATTTTTTGGAAAAAAAATATCTGTAAAGCAATAACAATTCCTAGTCAAATAGTTCTCTCAGTACCAGTTGCACAAAATGCTTAGAACTAGGACCCAAAGGACATAAAACTGGCAATCTTGTAATGAAAATGTGATTAGACCTTGACTGTTCCCATGGGGAAGAAAGGCTTTTCTAATACAAAGCGTGCCCGTGTCTGGCCGGCCAGAAAACTTGCAGCAGGGGGCTGGGATTCAGCATGCACCATTACTGCACAGAAGTATGAAGTTTAATTTTTTCCTCTAAACCACTCTGGATTATCTTTACACATATAGAGACACAGGTTACAAAGACAGTTTTGGCTTTTTGCTCTGGCAATTTTCAATTATATTCTTTAGATCTATCAGCAGCAAATACTGAAATACGTTAACGTATAACACAAAACAGTGTTTTAGTTTCCCCTTACTTCCATCCTCTCCGTTTGTACAGTGCTTCCACAGGTAAAGAAGAAACTTCAGGTGACAATATTTTTGAGATATAAGTTTTTACCTTGGAGTTGTATTATGTGGCCAACTTAATCATAAAATATCATATCTTCATTTTCTAACAATGGGTAGGGATGATGTCTTGAACAATGATTCAGGTCGAAGTAATCACATTTCATGGTTTCTGTAGCAGAAGTTACAATCTTCCTCTACAAGCCAAATTCATTATAAAAGTGGTGGTGTTCAGTACGGTCAATGAAATTATAAATACAAATAACAAAGCATTTCTAGATTTTAGTCCTAAAGCTAAACATATTAGGCAAACCTGCTCATAAATTTCAAAATAATGTATTTTCAGTTAAGTGGAAATAGCAATGTATCTCTTAAAAAAAATATGGATTTAAACAGACTGTAAATCATTGTGTCAACCACATTCAAAGATTTTGCTTACAGCTATTTTTACAGACCATTTTCATATAAATATGCCATAAACATTTTCCCATTAGATTTCCATTTCCGTATGCACAAATGACATTCTGAGATACAATTTACAGACTATCATCTGACTAATTTATGCTGATGTGGCAGTGTAGCTGGAGGAAAGTGTGAAAAAAAATTGGTTTGTGGAAGAAAGACTCGTTGCCAAGGAATATGGTGCTACAGTGTTTTAAAAGAGGACTCATATGTCAGAAATTAGGTTATTTAAATAGTAAGTATGAATTAGATTTTTGACAGAAGAGTATTACTGTTATTTTCACATGAATCTGTTGTTTCTAAGGTTTTGAATTAAACCTTGTGGAGCATAAAATAATGCAAAACTCACCCCATCTCCCAGATACGAAAAGCCTCAGTATTCCCCTCGAAATTAAGCTAGCACTCATGTAAGGATTTAACAAGGACAGCAGGTCAAAGACTGAGCTGAAGTCGGAAGTTGAAATGGAAGTTGTAAAATTTGGTCTGGGGACTATTACAGAGCCAGTAGCTAATGAGTTTAGTCCAGCAGTAAATCAGGAAAGGTCTAACAGCAAAGAGACTAAAGACCTCAAAGTTGCCTATAGCGTTGTTCTTGTATTTCAAGAGCTTTCGCTCTCAAAGTTGTTAGGGTAGATGAATTTGTTCAAATAAAGCCTCAAAGGATTTGATCTTTTACTACCAGACAGGAAGAAGAGTCTAATTTCTTCAGTATAGGTGGTATCCAGTTTACAATTCCTCTGAAATGTCTTTGCATACACATATTTATATATATTTACTGTGAGAACAATTTCTATGAGAAAAGATACAAACAGCTTTTACCAATAATTCATTAAAATTTATAATAGCTTTACACTGTAAATATCTGTATTAAAATGTTCCTAAAAATAACTGACTTTATTGCTGACATTAAAATGACTATCTGTTTTTGAAATTTATTTCTCTTATCTCGGTTATTTTGTGCTGGAGAGGTCTGCATGCACTTCTAATGTTAGCACTCATTAAAGTCTTAGTCTTAAAATCCCTGGTGAGACAGACCGTTTTCCTGGGATGAAGCCCACCTAAATGAGAACAGACAGAACTGGTGAAGCAGGAGCCAGGGAACAAACAGGTTTGTTTTGCTCGTCTTCTGCATTTGTAGTAAACCTTTCAAAAACTGCATCTTACTGATTGTCATAAAAAACTCAGCCATAAATTAATCTTGGTACAACCTATGCAAGACCTCTGAATAAAGTTTATTGTATGGAAAATACAAGTTTTATCATATTTCATACTTACCCTTAGTTTTTCAACAGATGAAATACAAATCATAAAGAAACTTAAAAGGCTATAAAACCCCAAAATATGCAATGTTTTTTCTTCTTTTCAAATTAACAACTTGGTTTTTATATCAATAATAAACTGAACTGTATTGAGCAATGTTTATAGATGACTCTTCAGCTCAAGCACGGATTATGAAGTGTTTATTCCATTTCTCGTTGTAAAAATACAATTTTAATAATACATTTTAATATTCTGGTATCAATATAAATAAATTCAAAACGAGTCCAATTTAACTAGAGGGTAAAGAATTTATTCATAAATTATTAATCCCATTGTCTGCAGCATTTTTCCTATAATATACTTATTTTTACTGATCCTGAAATCTGTGATGTTAAAATACAACAAAAACTTATAAACAATTTCCCCTAGATAATTTATCATGCTATAAATTCCTATCATACATATAAAACACTAGGCATATCATTTACAAGGTGTATCTCCCAATTATTAACTGTCGCTGTCGTTATTATTTTGCGCTGTCAGGTAAGAACTGAAGTTATCAATTAAAGTGAGAACTCATCCCATTTGACTCAACCTGGTCACATAATTAGCACTCTTTTATAGACTCTTCCATTAATGGTGTCACTCCATTTACCGACTGCTATAGTGAGGGGAAATAAATGTCCAAAATTGTTTCAGGCCTACAGAATGTGCAAATTGCAATTCCAGGTATAGCGATAATGCCATTTATAGCGCAGTTCTGTGGGAAAAAAGTGAGTTCATTATAACTATGCCATATATTTTTTATTAACCTTTCTACTGCAGCTGAGATATTGATATGCCTATGCATCTTTTAACAGGCAGGGGTCTCTGGATATTGAAGTTTTCCAATTTTAGGAAAGAAAATTAATTATTTTCCTGTAACGCTAAAATTGGGGGAACCTGGAGTGCACCTTTACAACCTGTTGACTATAAATATATGTTTGAAGTGCCACCAGTGCCACAAAATGCAACATGCTATCTGTTCCTGTAAAGTAAATGTTATGGTTCCTGTAGCACACACCATTTTCCTTGTCCTGCTAATAGTTTAAAATAGATTCCTCACAAGTAGACAGAGGTTTTTTATGTATAAATTCTTACTGCTGAATGACACAGAGTAAAAGAAAGATGGAAAACCTAAAATGTTATGGTCTGCTTTTTGCCTTTCCCAAAAGTAAAGCCCTTTTCCATGGCACATATTGTTTACTCACTCAGAACTGAATGAATTTTGGTCCATTTTAGGGGCTGAGAACAGTATAAATGTACATAACTAAGTGTTTGCCTTTGAACATCTTGTGCCCAGACTGCATTATTTGTAGCAAGAAGTAATACCTGGCAAGTCACCACTGTGCAACAACTACAGACGCTTAAAATTCCATTTAGTTTTTTCAGAGGTTGGAAATGGAATAGAAGTAGATTGGCGAATTTCAAGGGGTAGATTTTGTTGCATGTTAGCATTGCAAAGAAAAGAATTAAGAATATATTCTGCTAAAGGGACTCATCTGAATAAATATTTAAAACTCCAGAATTTTAAAACTCAAGCCCATAATCCTTATGTTTATAGACTACATATAGCATTAGTTGCATTTTATCAGAAATCAATTTACTTTTGAAAAGAGATAAATCAAGCAAATGAAAAAAAGTAAGGAAAAAGATATTTATGAACTCTTTTTTTTAAAGTTGGGAGTTTTAAAACTGAACTTTTAGACTGTGCTACAATTTTAAAAAACAAATAGGGAAACATCCAAAAACATGCTTTTTTCTTCTCTTTCGGATGGTATGTGGAAACCCTTCAACAAATACACGTCTCTGCATTTGTACAACAGTTTCAAATTACAAACTGCATTCTCTAAGTATTACAGAAAACCATTGTATTTGGTGGCAGTATTAAATTATTTTTTTATTGGCCTAGGACGTGTACTAGTCAAAGAAGAACTATTTGTTCAACCACACATACAGGACTGTTTACCCATGATTAACATAGCACATATTAATCACGCATGAGCGGTAGGCGTAGACAGACAGGGCGCTGATTGCAAGCCCCAAGATTACCTCCACAATTTGTAAATTGTCTCCAGTCGACCACACAAACGTTTCCTCCAAGCACAAGGAGATGGAAGGACAGATCAACTCTGAATACTGAACAACTCAGGTTTTGAAAGAACCTCCCCAGATTTAAAGCTATTTTTGCCACCTCCTCCCCAGCTTCCACAGCTTTGTTGACCTTACTGCTGCTTGACTGGGCCAGAGGATGCAAGTCTTTCTGTGTTAATTCAGTGACTACATAAAGCAGAAGAAAATCGGGACCATAATTTTCCAGTACTCTGGAAATAGTACCCATTACATTTTATTCTAAATCAATAGACCTTCAAAATTATTGTTGAAAGCACATGAAAAACCACAAAAAAAAGAAATACTTAGGAAATTGGAAAAAAGGTGGGCAGAGGCATATTAACGCCCAAATATCCCTTTTCTCCTCCTGTCAGCATCTACAGCAGAGTCAAGGAGCTGGATGGAAATAAGTCTACAGTGCTACAGAAAGAAACCTTCCACGGACTGAAATGACTGCTGCAAGGTGGACGGGGACAAGATACATGGACCTGAGAACGCATCTCCACCCTGTTCTGCAGGCACTATCGGTTTCTCACTTATTGCTCTCCGTGGAAAAAGATTGTAAAGGCTTTCAATGTTCAACCTTCCCTTATACAAAATTTGTAAATATGTAAATATTTGTCCTTAGACAGTAATTCCTACAAATCTAAGGGTCATAGTCAGAGATAAAATACTGTAAATAGCAACAGAGCTTATTCATTAAAACAGTTTACATCAACACAATCCTTACTGATTTCAAGATAAAACAGAACGTGTGACTCAAGATACTCTAAAGTCTGTATTTGGTTTAGTGATAAAATAGTCCAAAACAAGGGAAATCCTGGATCCGCTGTGTTATCTGACAGCAATTAAAGAATGTATAAATGGCATGTATACCCTATAAGGCTGCCTCCAACAAGGCTGCCTGGAACACCTTCAGTGTGTTAATCCTACATGGAATCCTAGTTTGCATTTCTCACATGAATATTCATTACATCTTAGGAAGCCTCTTTTTTTGCTGTTTGCCAACTTTGCTCCTAGTGGCACACTGAAAGGGACAAGCAAATTTTTCTAAGCGCCCTGAATGCTAGATTCTAGATGTGGTACTCTGAAATACCTCTAAAAAAGCCATTTTCTTTCAAATTCAAAAATGTGAAAGTATTATGCTTCCATTTCTGCAGTGCCTGGGAAACCATCCAAATAAAACCCAGGGTTGTACTATCCACATTTTGCAAACGTTTCCCAATGTTCTATGCTTTTTTCCACAAGTATTGTAGCCAACTAATTTCTATCCAAATTAGCACCAGCCACTCATCCAGAAAAATAGTTAACATTTTGACATCTCAAAGTGCTGGAGCTGAAGAGGGTGAGGAAGAGGGAGAGCCTTCTGTCAAAGGCCTACTCTCTTCTTGTGGATCGTGCAGACGCCGATTTCACCAGCTCACAGCTGAAGCTCCGCTGGCACTGTGATAATAAAACATTGCGCCTTTGTGCACCTTTAAGTAGGTGAGCCAATAAAGAGAGAAATATACACGTTCCTTGTAAGTCATATGAAACTGTTCGACTATAAAACACCAGCATTCCCCCTCTTTAGCCCCAGACATAATTCCTTTTCTTTAGTGTGAAGCTTGGATCGTTTCTGATTTTTTTTTTATCCCAGTTCCTTGTCCTCTAATGTACCACCCAGGCAGGCTTTTGGGTAGACCTTGTGTGTGTTTGGTCACAGAAAAAGAAAATTAGTCCCTCTGCTTTTCATGTTATTGAGAGTTTGGGACTGCAGTGCATACCATTAATATTGACATTCCAGGATGTACAACTATTGTTCTCCTTTGAATTTTTCTTATTACCCATCAGGACAATGGGTATTTTGACATCTTCATGGACTTTAAAAAAGAAGAATCACAGGCTTGTTCCTGTTCCCATTTAAACTAACAAATCTTTTGCCATGACTTCAGTAGAATCCTGGGCCCTCGAGCAGGACTTTCACAACATTCAGCTTCATCTTTTGAAGTTCCACATGGTTCAACTCAAAAGTTGAGTCACTTGGGAGGAGCAATTTTTCAAATTCTTCTTTGCACACCAAAATTCACATTCCAACAATGGTAGAGGCCAGTTTTAAATAGAAATAATTTTACCAAACATGCTCTTTATTTGCCAATTTTTTCCTCTAGTACCTGCTGTTTACTGTGACCTTGGCAAGTTCCCGCGTGACTTGCTGATATTTCAAGAGGCGGTCAGTGTAAGAGCAAACCAGCAATGATGTGCTCTGTGTCACTGAGCGCTGGTCAACGTGTACAGGTTTGCCTAGCAAAAACACAGGGGCTGAGGGTTGCTTTTCACTCCTTACAGTCTCACTATACCCTGGCTAAAACTATGATCTGAAAGTAGACTCCTTCCAGAACCGGACTGCCTTCTGTGTGCATCACCTACCCACATGATGTATCCAGCCAGTGGAAAGCTCTTCTGTTTAACCACCAAAATGTACTGTCGCTACACTACAATGATGACATACATAATCTTCTTGTGACCCACACCTCCACTCAAAAGGAATAAACTAATATCATACTTTTGAAGAAGTGTGAATAGAGATTTATACTGTCCGAAGAAGCCACTTTCGCCTGAAAATCGTTTGTGCAATTGTTTCCACTTCAGTGCAGGAATAGGATGATGTTCTCCCATGATGCCAAGGAAAACAGTATGGCTGCTGCAGCAAGGGTGAATCAGCTTTCGCTGGGGAAGCTGACATGTTATTTCTTTCGCAAAAACCTTCAGAACTTTCTGAAAAGGGACTCAGTATTTGGTGAAGCATTAAGGACTTTTTGGAAAATGTGCTTTGCTTCATAAGAAGTTACTCAGAATGTGGTTCAAAATGTGTTTTTCTAACTAAAGAGAAACGTGTGGTGCATATGAAAAAATACAGAAACCCATGAAAGATATCTTTGTTAAATGTCGGTGATATGTGTCTGTTATTTTTCTGTCTTGCAAGCTAATAAACTTAAGACCAGTTGCTTTACAGACAGGGTAGTTATTAGTTCTCAGTAGAAAATAACGTACCACAGGGAACTTACAGTATAAGAAAAATGCTCTTAAATATTTGGGGCCATCTGAGCCACCCAGGGTAAGTTTTCTGGCAGTAGAGGTGTTATTGTTGCCATAGCCCTGCCACATGATGTTATTCTCCTAAGCAAAATGTAGTTTTCCTATTAAAGAGCTCTGCTTAAGCCCAGCAGCAAGTAGCCATGATTTTCTTCTCACACCCAGGATGGAAGAGATGGTTTTGAGGATTGTGCAGCAGTGGTAAAGGAAAAGAGCAAAATGGCAATATGTGGTTTAAATAAAGCAGGTGGACTGCAATAAAACGGCATTTCATTTCTGACCAGGCTCACAGAAAAAAGAATAGGTGAAGGACTATATTATTGATTACAGTGACCATAAAAGGCAAACTTGTTGCTTCTCTTTTTCAGAAAGAAGAGAAGACTTCCAATCGCAAAAATAAGACACTACAAAAACAAATCTATGAGGAGGTATCTAACCCTAATGGCTTTATTTTCACGGAACCTCTTTTTTGCTATTAGGTCTCTTCTGTTTTTTCTTAATTGTAATTTGAATCTAGTTATCGAAGATCCAGATTGGCAATAAGAACAGCTACCGTTAAACGCCCAACAGCCAGACTATGTGGTGATTGTCAGGATTTAGCAACCACCTTCCAGACAGAAAAATAAACATGAAATTATGTTTTCAAACCCCCAAACAATGTCTGGCTATGCACATTCTTGGCCTTAAACTCCGCTTTCAATAATGTAAATATAAAATGATTCTGCATTAAAACTTGACAAAATTGCTTCATCCCTTATTCCAGGGAACCCATACTGAAGTTGAGGTTTTATGAGTAGAATTAGATTAGACCTGCAATGTTATTTTCAGTAATGTACTTATTCATGAGCAAAGGTCTTTTTAGATACAAACCAGGTGCAGACCAGCTGCTTTGTCTATCTGCAAAAAAATAAAAAAAAAAAAAATGCAGATACCTATCTTTGAATTACTAGCATTTGTGTGTCGCACAATTCCTCCATGCTACTCTTGTGCAACATTTTTCCATAAGTAAATAATTGGTGGGCACCTCAGCTAAGGTCAAAGCTGTGTGACACAATCTGCCAGAACATATTGTTCGATAGTCTTCAAAGGGAACCCGCATGGCCAGGCTGGGACAGCAGCTGAGCTCCGGGAGGGGAAGAGCCATCCCCCCACCCATCCCCTGCCTATTGCCACGCTCACCCGCAGTTGGTAGGTGCTGACAGAGCCATACAATAGCGGCATCGATAGAAAAACAGCACATCATGCCAAACAAAACTGTTCAAAACAAGGGCTGTAAATCCTAGCGGAGGTCAGTGTATCCTTGACCGTAACCAAATGATAATGATTAATATTAACACATAAATTTGTGTATGGGGAGGGGAAGAGATGCCTTAAGGAAAGCTACGATACTTAGTAGTAACCTAAACTTCATTGTGCATATCTCACAGTGATTTGCAAGTGGTAGCTTCTGAATAAAGGCCGGAAGCAATATTTGATTGGAAAAATATTAGGCAGCCAGAAAGTGAGAAGAACTGAGAGAAAGGAGCCTACAGCACTTGAGACTAAGGGCTGAAAGTTTCATCTGATAGAAAAATGAATGCCTGTTGATCTGGGGAAAACATAATGCGAAACATGTTTGCTGAGTGAGAAAAATGTTGATTGGGCAATATCAAAAACAGCTGTGGTGTGACAGTGGAAAACCAATTAAATAAATGTGACATGGCAGCAAACTAGTCCTCGTGGATTGGGGTCTGTGACGTTACTAAAGGGGACAGTGATGTAAAAGTTGCTCACTAAGCTGTAACTGTGACGACAGCACCAGTGACCTGCCAAGGCAGAGGGGAACACCCGTATTTCTCAATGTTTCTACATATCTTTCTCTTATAATTATGGTCCCTCTCTCAGTTCTCCAGTTGCCACTGACTCCTGACGAATCTTTATCAGACACATCCCATGCTATGGTGAAAATAAGTTACCAACACGCGTAGCCTTTCACACCTGGCAGTTCTCCATTCCCTGGAGTTCTCCATATTCTCCATTCCCTGGAATTCTCTTTGTGTTTCTTAACACCAATCTTGAAAAAAACAAACAAATCACATAACATAAAAAAATGATATGCAATGTGTAAGACAGGAAAAGTGTTAGACTGATTGTGCTGTGACTTCCAACTCAATAAGAATATAATAAAATATCTATACATTTTTACTATCAAGAGCAGAAGAACTTCTATAGCTGTCATTCTCCTTTCAAAGAATATACAGTGTCCATAATGGGATGGGATTCATTTCTTTTTGAGCTATTACTACAAGATAAATCATTGTTCTGGTTATAAAGATCAAATACGACACGCTGCATCACAGGCAGGATGGGTGAGATACACTGGCTATCAACGGTTTGTAAAGTGGCACGGGATAAGAAACTGCTTTGTGTACTTGAAAATACTGGAAAGCCGAAATCCAAACACAGAGAGAGCGCAAGGTTTATGACCTTTTCATTTTTTGGTGAGTTTCTTCTCGAACAAAGAAACTAGTATTCAATTTTTCTGTTTATTTGAATCACTTAAAATGTTTTGCCAATGAGTCACTGTCAAGAGACTAGATGAAAGGGTTTTATCATAAAGATATAATGGGACAAGGCAATGCAAGTTTATGTTCCAGATTATTATGTAGTAATTTCAACTTAATGCTAGGCTCCTCGCTTTCAATGTATGCTTCCAAAAGTTCAATCAAATGTGGGGTTTTTTTACACCCCAGAAGGTGTCAACAGTTTGGGTTCCTGAAGCTTTCTACATTTCCATAGAATGGGAGCAACTTTCATTCAAGCTTCCCCAACACTCTCCCACTTTTTCCTAAAGGGACCACTTCAGATGAATGCATGGTTTAGTCTCCATGACCCACTCACTTGTCGGTGCCACTGTGCCTGCCAATAAGTGACTGAAATTAGCTTTAACTGCAAGGCGAACACTAGAAGCAGTTAGACAGACACCCGTAATTCATCCGTCACTTAATGCCTATTTCTGCTACTGTTAATCTGCTTGAATCAGCGACCTACAGCTAATGGATTCAATAGGCTTTTTGCTTAAGTCTGATCAAGCTATTACTAATACAGCTGGGCAAAAAAGTATAAAAAATACTTTGAATTTGAATATGTTTTTTTAATGACCTTCTCTATTCCTAATGCCTACAGCCCACTTGTTTTCAGGTCAGGCTAATAGCTAAAGCAATCATCCCAAGCAGCAATGGGTTATCTTTGGTGCCTACAATCCATTCCATTTGGTGTGCTTTCCTTTTTTTTTTATTTCAACAGCAGCTGGGAAAGTAATTGCTGGTAGAAACACATGGACACAGTGAGCTTTAGCATCGCCAGGACTGCATTAGACCATGTGGTTAACTTGAATTGCATGTGTTTGGATTCCCTGCCTTAATTCTGAACCCACAACATAAGGGGAGCATATTTCCCTGCTCCCACATCATTAATTGCAATCGCTGTTATCCAAATAATCTGGTTCATAGATAAAAATTGTTTAAAAAAAAAGTTGGGAGAGAGACAATAGATCAGCTAACAATAGACCGGCTGATCGTTTAGGAAAACTAATAAAAAAATAGTGACATATTAATAAACCACTCTGACTCCTGGCTTGTCAAGTATTTGGACTATGCAATATAACAAATCCAAAATCCATCCACTGAATTCTACTGACACCGAAATCTATAGGAACTCTGATTCTTGTGTAGGGTGACGGGTCAGTTCAGGGAGTTCAGCCAAGCGTTAAGGCCTGAAATTTGGCTTCAGAAAGTCTGACATGACTCCACCTCCGAGCAATCGCAAAGGCTTCCCAAGTACTGTAAATAGCCCAAGCGCAAGCCTCCGAATGAGCAAACTACACAAGAAGCTGCCATCAGCATTAGCAATAAAAGCGTTGTTACCTTCTGCCTTACATAGATTTCCTACGTGACAAACATCAGAATTAAACAGTTGCAATATTCAGCACATTTTTATCCAGATAAATATTGAAAACATATTTAATGAAATATTGAAGGGATTACAGAATTCAGAAAAGGGAAAGTCTGACTAATGCTGCAGCTGTGCAGCATTCCAGCGAATCTAAGCCATTGCCAGCATTTATTAGCCACTCAGCCTTTGACAATAAACAATCTTCAGCTCATGATCATATATCCAGACAGATAGATGTACAGTATTGCTTACACAGATGCATTAACACTATCGTGTCTATGCACTGTGAATACTCCCAACCATTAGCTTTAATTCAGCAGTTACAAAAGCCGTAGTCCAATTTTGGTTTAATTTTCTTTAATGACTCTAGATAATTACAGTATAGTATGTTTTGTTGTACATTTATGTACTTTTTTTTTTTCTGGAAGAATTATTGTGGGCTGAAGTTCATGAAGACTGTTTATTGCTGACATTAAAATAAAGACTTCAGCCATTTTACAAAATCAAATTTTAGAAATTTTGGGTTGGAAAAGATCTTGTTCCCCACAATATTTGGAATCAAACTACTTAAAGTTATGATAGTAATTGCAACAAGAAGCAGGATTTCATCCATTGCAGTAAGCGTGCTTTGAAAAAAAAAAAATACCAGTGGAAATGACTGGTTTTGCGTTTCTCCAGAGAAAAAAGTGCAATATTAGGAATATCAAAGAAATCATCATGATACTATCCCATTAAATTAGAAGAAGAAAAAACTCAGGAATCTTTTTCAATCATTTTGTGGAGTAAGTAACATGAGTTTTGTGAGCTCCCTTCCATTTAAGTATGTACTTCCCATTGCACACAGATCAGCAGGCACACACAAGATGGGCTCAGAAAGCCGCCTCTCTTATCTTTGGTCGCCACCACAGTATAAACTTCAGTTAAGAGCCTTATTTATATTTGGTGTCTGGTGAAGGTTCAGGAGAGGAAGCAAAGAAAGAATTGTCATCAACTACACAAAACTGCTCAGTGTGAAAGTGCTTCGGTTTCTTGAAATACCTGGTTTGCCAGGGACATGCACAAGGGTTTATAACATGCAAGCCGAGACACTTGCTTTGACATATGGCATTAAAACTGGAATAATACCAGCCAAGATTAATCTCAGATTAGCCGTTATGCGAATGGTCTAAACAAGAAAACAAGAATGCTTTGTAAAGGAAAAGACAGGGAAATGCTTCAATGCTTCTGATAATATAAAGCAGAAAGTCACACAAGAGAGCCTTTCATTTAAAAATAAATATTTTTTTCAATACACAAGATAAAATAATTATTTGGCCCCCTTTCTCTTCTGATTCTTTAAGCATATGAAGAATGAAATGCCACCAGTATTATGCAGTTATATTCTTGTCAAAGTTCAGCATATCAGAGAAAGTCTTAAGTAATACCGAGAAAGAGATTATTGTCAGCTGGAGAGTGTTTTATCGTGGTACCTTGCTAAGATAGTTTTATAAATACAATCCAAGAACAAGTGGAAAAAGCAACAGAATCCTTGTAATATATGGAAGGATTAGGGTAAGAGTAATATATCTATTTCCATTTTTACTCCAGCACTGGATGTTCCAACATTAAATACAACGGGAAAGTATTTTAAAAGCGTATTTTTCATTAACATCGAATTTTCCCTTCAGTGCAACCATTTTCAGGACATCCAAACTTTTAAAAATGATGATTCTCAAAGAAGGCTTGGGTGGTGAGGAGGCAAGCCAGCAACAGTGGCACCAAGTGTTCAAGTGGTGACCCAACTAACACAAACTCCATCCTGATCCCACCACACAGGTGTCCGAGCTGCCAGACATGCAGACCGTGAACCACTGCAGTTCGCAGCGCATTTTAAGACAAATATTTTGAGGCAAAGCAAACTGGCTGACGCTGCACATTAAAACGGCACGCCGTACCTTACGGAAGGAATAAACAAGCAGCTCAAACAGGTATAACGCACCAGCACGACAGGCAGCTCTAGCTAATACTTTCAACACTCATCCCAAATTGCCCGTACTCATTAGTCATTGTATTTCAAAACATCTCTCATGGCGATGTTTTCAGTACAAGACGGGCCCATATATCAGCCCATGTCCAGGAGTTACAAAGAGTTGGGGTTGTATGCACTTTGATCCTTTGACCACGAAGACAGCAGAGCAGGGATGTCGGAGAACAGCCCCAGGGAGGTGAGGGACATCTCTGACCACACTGAGCCATTGCCAAATCGCACTTGAACCCAAGCTATGGAGCGAGAATTCTGAACTCAGAACTGGATACACCTGGCATAAGGTAATTAAACACTGTTGTGGTTACACTGTTCTCAGCTATTTTTAGTAAAACAAGCATTGTTAAGGTACCACTTCAACCTGAACCTGCTCAGCAGCTCAAAGTTGTCAGGTGGTCAACCAAAAATGCTCAGTGTTATAGTGTTGTAACAAATCGTAATGTTGATAGTGCTTGCATCCTCTTTCACTAATGACTGAAGAATGCAGGAAATTTAAAAAACTGAACATTAACTTTGAAAGTCCCAATATGGTTGATAATTCACATTTACTAGAATTTCACAATTTCAAATAGAATTCCACCCTGAAGAAGTAGGATATCACCCCTGAGTTCACATCAAGTTCAACTTGAAAAGCACAACAGTACAGTATGTGCTGCTGGATATAACAAAATAAAGAAAATGACTACAGCTAAACTGAGATTATCGAACCTGAGAGAGTTGCTGGAATCAATGATCTCCAATTGAAAGCCTACCACGGTGGTCTGATCCAGGGGACATTTATTACTGTATAAGGAGCACCAGCCCAAGAGACTAGACAAAACTCAATAAATACATTTTTTCATTTATGAGTGCAGTGATAACCTGGACAGTCAACTAAGATCCTTTAACAACAAAAAATCATTCATTTCTTTGGCCTTTTGTTAAATCTTTTTGATGCTTCACAGAGGTTTAGGAGAAGCTGTGGTCAGGGATCAGGAGGCTCAGATGCAACTGCCTGCAGGTGATAGTCATATAAAAGATAAAAGGGCCATAATACCATATGGCATTCAAGCAATCACAAAGAACATTGGCAGAGAAAAAAAATAAGGAAAAAAGTGCCTGAGGTACACAATTCAGGTTGTATGCTTCCTTTAAAAAGAGATACAGACTAAATCCTACTTCTTTACCATTATAAATTACTCTTCTTTTTAAATAACATGTGAAATGATGACAACTAAGGTAACATCTAAAGGTCAAAGTAAAAAAGCAACAGCTTCTAGCTTGTCCTTTCCAGAATAAAGGATAATACTCGCAACTCAGATTTTTAGTTGTATCTGCCAAAAAAGTCACATCCGTAAATAAATGCTATTATTTTCCAAACATGCAACACCACTGGGTTATTTCCACTCTTGAAATCAAGACATGTTTATGTATATAATAAGGTCACAGTCTTTCTAAAAGAACAATTCTTTGCATGAGGCCTTTCTTAATGAAGTGCTGCTGAGATTCTCAGCTCAATCTTCTAATTATTTGGTTATGGGCAGAGTTCATTGTGGTTTTGACCTTCAATATTACTTTAAATTAAAACTCAGATTCTCCGGATAATCCTTAATTGCTGAATGAAGAAACTGAAAAAAATGGTTGAATAGGACTGTTGTAAGGAGCTGGTATTTGTCATACAGTTTTTGGTGATAGTTTCAACCCTCTTTGGCATTTACAGGACATTACACTTTGGTAATCCCACGACGAGAAATCATTCCAGGACTCATGGTTCCATTTCTGCATAATATGAAGCAAGGTTTGCACAGACTTTATCCTTCATTCCTCCCACCTCAGTTTAGGCACCTACATTGGAAGACAAAGCACTCTAAGCACCTTCTTAAGATGATTCAGGCAATTTATATTTCCTGGCCTTTTAGAGAGTCCTGGCACCTTTCCACTTCATAGACCCCCAGCTGTTACAGCTCAGGTGAATTCTCTGGCTAAAATCAGGTGGGATGAAACAGGCCGGAGGGCAAACTTTGGACTGGACTTCAAAAGAAGTCTTGCATTTATTTCAAAAGTAGCTTAAAATTAAGATTCTATCTCTTTCTCATTTCTTCCTCCTTAATTTAGAAGATGACAATTCTTTTCTACCTAGCAGAAATAATTCTTGGGATAACTTCTTTAGCGATTTAAAATCATACATTTCAGTAAGCAAGCAGGTAGACAGGAATATGTTAGGCATCTTATCAGTTGGCATTTTCGGTGAAACTAAGTTCATTGGGAAAAACGTCCTGTTTGAAGTTTGAGCGCTTCACAGAATTTGGAGCAAGTTTGAAGATCGAAAGCAAGACACAATTAACAATGAATTTGTGTGAATTTCTTATTTCATTAGAAATATTTTGCCTTGCTACAGTTATTTGTGTATATTCTGAAAACAGAAGTCTTCCTAGATTGGAGGGGGCGGGGGAAAAAAAAACAAACCAAGAAACAAAAGGCCCAGACACAGAAGTTTGTTTCCTAACATAATCAGAGGACCATCAGCATAAGAGAGCTATATCTGCATTTGGTGATACAGGAAAACTTAAAGAACATTCCTTTTTGCATTGTTCCGCATGTCTCCTTATAGCTTTGGTGGGAGCTAGAAATACTAATAAAATAATACCAAGTGAACATTTTTGAGGCTACAAAATGGATGTCATTTTGAAGGACTTTGTTATTTTTCTGATTTATCCATTAATTTCCTTATTAATTAAAAGCTAAAGAGCCTTCGCACTTTCATAGCCAAAAGCATGTTTAATTAGAAAAATCTTCCTAAAATTCCCTTTTGCTTGCAGTGATGCAAACTGTTGAAGTGACTCTCCCTGTTCTTTATCTGCTACCACAGCTTACACCTTTCCTCTCAGGTTTGCCTTTGACTGACATTTCTGTGGCAGACATAAGTAATCATCTGCTCAGGAAAGCAGCAAAAAGTATTATTTAGTATTATTCCTTTAATATGTCCTTTATATGACTTAGCAACTGTCAATAAGAAGGAAAAATAGCGTTATAGACAACTAGCTGGCTTCCCATGAACCGCTAACAGACCATCAGCGAGGGTGACCACAGTATTTTGATGCTTTATCCACTATCCCACTACCCCCAGTCAGAAGCCCTGGGAAGCCTGGCTTGAGGAGACATGTTAAGTGTGAGTAGACATATCACAAATGCTTTGGAGAGGGAGCTACATTCGCAAGTCTGAAGACATAAGCACTTCTTCAACCTAGAAACACCGCCCCTCTGTATTCTGCTGCTCTGGACAATTTGTCCATAGGTTAACTGGCTACATCCCCAGCAAGCACTCATCTCAACACAATATGGGAATCTCTGAAATAAATCATGTCTGTGGCATGCATTCATTACAAAAAAAAACAACCTACTTTGTCCGCAAAGTAAAGTGTTGAACCACGCTGAAGAGTTGCATCAAAGTGATTTCTGACAAGTTAAACACCACGGCAGACATTTTCAAAGCCCTGTATGACCACAGATGACCCCTTCCTATTATCATTGATTGGCTATAAGGCATCCAGAGCTGATGGTGGCTTTGAAAATTTCAGAGTCAATGAGGAATATTTGTTCAAATTCCTGTTTCACATTTGGAGGGTCTATTCTGCTACAGTTGAGTAAAAACAGATTTCGAGTTCACTTCAGTAGGATTAGTCTCCTTCACAAGAGGGGACTAGCCAGGATTCATGTCTTCCTATTGTTCACTGTAGAACCTTTATCAAAAGTGCAACCCCGGAGTACCGACACCTGATGTGCTCAAAACAGGGAGATATACTGTGTTGCTCTGACCTCATCATATCCTGCAGAGAGCCACGAGGTTAATCCAGGGTAAGTGAGACTCTGATGTTTAGGGCAGGTCTGGTTTACAGCAGAATATTCGTCTCTATATGTGGATGGCAAGAAGTGTCCAGAAGCGTTATTTATAAATGAAGATAAGTGCTGGCTAACTTTCCTGTCTTATGCTTATATCATCTAATTACTTTGGCATGGTGTTTTGCTCTTTCATGTTCCAAGTCTGCTTTGTGCTCTAGCAATTCACATCATTCTCCTTCCTATCTCCTACATTTTCTTTCCCCTCCCTTTAGATACACTATTTCCAATCCTAAGTAAACTGAGCTTCGGAAGTTTATATATGCTCAGTGTAACATAATTTCTGCTCCCAGTTTCCAACCAACACTACTTTTTTTTTTTGGATGCAAGACAATACGCTACAGTGGGCACACTTTTAATTGGGTCTCCCAGACCCCCATGTCAATCTCAAAGCACCCCAAAAATAGTGAAAGCCATGAATCCCAATGGCTAGGTTCTGTAATTTGGCGGGGGGGAAGTCTAGAACTACGAAATTTTTCAAACAACAGTGAAAACTGAGCGAGGCAAAAAAGAAGTAAGATACAAAACTTATCTTAAAAGTAACTTTAAAGTATTGGGTTTAGTTCGGCAACCTTCAGACTATTTAACATCCTAAGAGGAGTGGCTTTCCTCCCATCACCTCTGGCTGTGGGATCCTTCCCATGCTCGTCACAGTCACTCCCAGCACTGCACCATTCTTCAGCAGGGGCTTCTTTCTGCCTCTGTTTCAGAAATTTCTGCCAGCCATGCACGCTCCATCCCACGCGGGGAAGGATCTATCTTCCCATCTTCCCTCTGTCCTGGGGGTTTTGTCGGACGATGAGCTGCAGATGAGACAAGGCAAAGAGTCAGACTTCTAGGCAACACAACACATGGTAAACCACAAACAAAGAAATAAAACAGGTACCATCCTGAACAGACTGGGATATTATTTCCAAAATTGTATTCTTTGGCATTCCCTAATATGTCAACTTGCTAGAAGTTTTTTTTACCAGCTCTGAAACGGAAAAAGATAGAGACAGCCCCAGGAGAAAATACCAGTCTGGCTGGAGCCATTACAGGCTTGTGGGTACCTGCACCAAAGAGAAGCCTTTGCAGTGGGGCAAGATGAATAGCTGGACTAAAAGGAGATCTAAGAAAAGGTAGAAGATCACCTTTGGCTTTATATCATGAACAGGGCAAAATTTTGCCTTGTTTGATGCAAGAAGAGGATTCTGAGCCTCCACAGCAGGGTGCTCCGCACTGCCCCTGGCTGGCTTTTGCTGCTGGAGTAAGTGGCCTGGCATGCTGTAAGAGGGCAAAAACATCTTAGTCCCCACAAAGAGCCTTGGCTTCATCCAAACACACTGTCCGCAGCCTTCCCTGGGCAGAGAGATGTTTTCGGCTTGAGCAGTATAAATAATGCTTTTGCAGAGGAAGCCGATGTGTCCAAATGTGAATATATGCGTGTCCGAGTGTTATCTTCTACAGCACATTAAGTTAAATCTTCAAACTGCACCATGGTTTATGGCTGGTATGTGCTGTTATAAAGCTTTGTACACGACACAACTCTTTCAGTCTCAATATCTGCAAATCCTTGAAGCCTAGCAGGATTTTTAAATGCTTCATCTGTTTGATCTTCTTAACGCTAACAAACAATTCTTTCAGTCTCACTGCCTGTATCTCCTTCTTTTTGGGTTAGCTGAGTTTTGATACCCTAGTAAAGTTTCAAAAATATATCTTCTGTAAAGGACATTTTCTTTTCCCAAATTCAGGTAATGAGCTATAATTCCTCACCCAAATTGTCTAATTACAGTGTATTAGAAAATGACAAATCTCTCTCTTCAAGAATAAAAAAAATCAGCAGGTAGCTGGCAGAATAGATTACGTTTAATTATAAATATTTTCACCACGCTATTAATAACATCAGTTAGGAAAAAGATTAAAAATGTAATGTAAATCTTTTTTGTATCCATTTTTAAACAAGTCTTTAGTAGTTCTTCTATAACACAAATGTGTATCTGGAACAAGCATTAATTTATTGAAACTAGATCAGTACCAGGGGAATCTTTGATCTGCACAATTATCAATTAGATAATTAAAATCAGAATAGTGAAGATGCTTTGAAGATTTATTAGTAACTTAATTTATTCTCAGTTATTAATTTTCATTGCATAAAATTGAAAAACATGAAACAACAAAGCGTGCATGCTGGCTCTGTAGTGGTCTTTGAATTAACAAGTCTCCTATGATTTCCAGGATGTATGTTCTGGGTTATTTAATTATAGAATACATGTATTCCTAAGAAAATATAGACAGAGTCTGTGAGGGATAGATTTGTGATTAGTATTGTAGCAAATAATATATCTATATTTAAGGTTTTCTGAAAAAACAGGTAAGTTTTGTAGTGTTTTATTACATTTTCTCTTCATATTTACTCTAAAAATTGCTTCACCCTGGAGTAAGAGCAGGGTGGATGCTATCATTCCAGTTCAGCCTTTTTTAATTCACTATCTGTTGCATTGACGGGAATTAAATGTAAAACATCAGGCAAATCAGATCCACACAATAGCCTGATGCTTAAAATGAAATAATGGAACCTCATCCTTTCTTACAGTTCGGCACTGTGATTAGTCTCAAATTACTCTTCCTGTGAAGCTGAGCATAATTAACTAATCCAAGTGGGCACCTGGAAACCTAAAGGACAGAAGAAATCTCTGGACTAGATGATATAGTGGAATGATCAGAAAAACAAATATACAGGTAATAAAAAATATACATATTGTTTATGGAGCACTTGAAACAGTTACAAGTACTAAAAAAAAAAAAAA
>VYZM01001454.1:1537506-1554330 GCA_013398915.1 Dromas ardeola
AAAGATGGCTTAGCCTACTTTAAACACTTAGATACATGAAAGACACACTGGGTATGATACGACTAAAAAACCCCAGTGTTCGAAGTTTTTGTGGGTAAAAAATTTTTTAAAAAAGTGTGCAAGTCAAAACAATGGAGATGGATATTGCATCTGTAGATTATAAACTTCAGAAGAAGTCAAAAAATTTTCAGTTCAGAAACATTTTTCTGGATTTTATAAGAAAACAAAGTATTTGAGGGAGTTTGGGGAGGGAGGGGGAAGCTTTTTGGAAAACCATCTCTTGAAAAATTAGAAACATTGACCGACCTGGGTTTTTTCTGTTAAAGGCCTTTCAAAAGCAGAATGCTCTGGGTCAGTACTTGTGATCGATCTCTGAAAAAAGAAGGAAGCGTGTCAGAGCATTTCAGCAGCAAACCACCAGCCTGATACCACATAGACTGAGTTTCACCATTTAAATATCATAGAAAATTACCAGAAATTAAGCTATGGATTGTAACAGCCATATAAGTCTACCTTCTCGAGGAAGGATTTACAGAGCTCTATCATTCAAGATCTGTTTGCGAGCCTGATTTTGAAGGCTCACGACATCCGTTCATTCACCTCACGTACTCAAACGAGAAGATGGTATTTGTTACTGTTATGTACAAAGAAAACAAGAAAAAAGAACAATATTCCCTGTCAGCAATAGAAGTTCAGAGAATGAGTATTCTGCCTTGCAGCCCACGGTCTGTATGGAGTTTTTCTATATGTATAAAGGGTGAACAACTGAAAATTCAAATTGCATTGCAGATGAAATCCCAAAAGTTACTCTGTTCAGTCACATACATCTACAGTGATTTGTTCTAGAAATCAGGCTTTCAACCACCACCTCATACATGTGATATTTTTAGTACTTCCTGGTTTCAGTTAGGAGAGAAATCACAAAGAGACAGCTTTTCTGTTGTGTTTTTTCTGTCTATTTCTATTGCCATTGTACCTCAGAGGGAAACCACAGCAGAAAAACAAAGCACAGCAGGATAATAAACATCTGGACCATAAATAAGGGTGAGTTACCTCTTCCATTCAGGTGAGTATTTAGGTAAATGTGACCTTAATTGGAAGTGATCAACATGCCTTTAATCTAAATGCAAAAACCTTGCCCAGTGAACTGTTATTGCAAAGATGAAATAGAAAGCATCAGTTACGTCAGATGAAAATAATCTCTTTCTAATGTGATAGAGCTGAGTAAAGACAGAGTTACTACTTCTACTAAAAATAATACGTGGAATGACACAATCTCCGGCATTCACCAGAAAAAGCCAATCCACATTTTGCTAAGTTAATAAAATGTTTTTACCATGCTATGGATCGCTTATTGTTCAGAGTGGTCAGACACTATGCCGAGCAAGCATCATCGTAAGCTATTGCTCTCCTCCCTAATTTGTTTCAACAAAGCCTACCGTATCCTCCTTTTTATTTTTTAATTAGCATTCTGAAAGCACGTGCACGCTGCTGTGTCCTTCCTCGGAAGAAAGATGGGAAGAACCTGACAGCAGCCGCTGCTTCTGCCCCTTTTCCATGGCTGGCCACTGGCTTGGCCACCACGACAGATTGGGCCAAAAGGAGAGCTTCGTCTCATTCACGTACTACACACTGCATCTCTCTCAGACATTTCCCACATTGCTTCTGGACAGTAACAGAGCCAGCAAGCTCTCAACAAACGAATTTTTATGATAAACAAAATGTCACTGCTTTAAAGCTAAATAGAATAGTTTTAATTTGATAAAGCGTTTGCTTGAGAACTCACAAAATTTTCATGCCAATATATCTTTCAGAACTTAGTCTGATCATGTCAAAAAATGCTGCAAACGTACCCCAAATTTTAAAATAGTTACTCTGAATTACTTTCCAGTAATTCAGAATGCAAAGCAGCATTTTCAGTGATTTGTGTCATTCTGATAACTCGGAATCGTCAGGAACTGAGTTCATGGCTGCTTTGCATTCCCAAAGTGACACAAAACAAATGGGTTGTACTAGAGAATTCATCCTTTCTTAAGTTCTCTTCTCCCTTCTTTCACCAATGTTACATCAAATAACTACTGCATAAAAAAAAAAAAAAAAAAAAAACAAAACCCCAAACCAAAACTTTTACTGAAGAAATAAGAAACTCATACATAACAGTTGCAATATTGCTTCACTGTAAAATTTTCATACTCATTTTTTCTTTCTTCAGAAGCCCTGTCTGATCATCCATAAGAAATTCATCCAGCCACGAAAACGTGCTTAGTGTATGAAAACTGCCGTGCATCTTTCCAGGAATACACCCTGCACACACACACACGGTTTTTGCGATCAGGTGTGTAGGTATAAGGCACACTGAGGGGCTGGCAGGACACTCCCTTTAGGTGCAGAAACCTAACTGGGTCAAGGAAAGGGGAGGTTGTAGTTTGTTGCACAGACTGCCCACAGTCAAGCCGAGGAAAACAATGCGATTCAGCCAAAACCATCAAACGTGCTGTTCCTCTCCTCTGTCTGCCGAGTCCTCTGGGGCAGAGTGGTTCGCCCAGAGCACCCCCTAAGTCAGAGTTGTCAGAACTGGCAATGAAACCGCACCCGAGTCCTATCCTAGCCATGAGCACGTGTTACAGAGCTGTGCGTGTAGCTCTTTCTTCGGGGGACACACGTGCATACAGGTTCCTTGTAGGACCAGGGAGAAAAGTGCACTATCTGATGTATACATCCACTTACACAGAAGCTCAGTAAAGAGTTGTAGAGCTCAGAGTCCTCGGAGAGAAAATGGGAGTAACAGTTTCCTGAGGACCGCTAAGCCAACACGCTATTAAATGTACTGTCTAACATTGTTCTGTTCTTCCACTCTTGCAGCTACCACATGTGATGGACAAAATCCAAGTTAAACACTCTCACCAGAGCATGCTCCAAGACAGACGACTGGGCCTCAGGCTTCGCCAATACAATGCAGTTCTATTCTCTATTTATTTTTGTAGTTCAAAGACCTGGCAGTAGCCCATTTGATGCCTGCCATAAGGACCAGTGCACTCCTGATTACTGCCATGAGATTTCCAAGCCCACAGACGGCATGTATTCCAGCGTATGCCAGTCACCAAGATAGACTACGTACAAATAGCAGCAGGATTCTCCGAAAGAAAGAAAGAAGCCAGCTCCCATTTCCACTTTGAACCCCTCCGTGATAGGCTGCCAACTTGAGGACCTTGCTTTAATCACAGCAACCACATGAAAGAGTTTATTCTGTTTATCTTAGTTCACTTAGGAAACCAGTGATAAGCCTGCCATGAAAAAATTCCATCTTCTCCTGGAAGCTGGCATACTTGTCCCAAGATAGGGGCTTTGAATTCATTTTAAGTGCAGTTATTTACAGTCATATCACAGAGTGCATGAGTTTTCTCATTCTACCAGATGATTTCTTTTCCCTAATAAGCAAGCTGTGAATACTTCAGAATTCCTGTCAAGTACAATGGCATCTCTGAGTGGATGTGGTGGGAAAAGGGCAGCAGATCCTCCTAAAGCCACAGCAAGAGGTGCTGGAAGAAGAACTGTGGCCCACACGTAGGAGGGGACAAGGTGTGTGATGCGATTAAACTTTCTTTCTCCCACTAGGCTTTCTGAAGCAAATAGGACAAATGCAATATTAAATAAAGATATGAGACTGGCGCCCTACTACTGAATGTGAAGATGGAGTATGACTTTTCCACGGAATAGCAATAACAGAAAAAAACCAAAGGTGCAGACTAATTGCAGATAAAATCGTATAAAACCCTTCTGCATGAGCTAGATGAGTTCTCTTCTGGCTGTGAAGTATTGGGGATAACCAAACAGCTACTCTTGTCCCTGTAAATCAGAGCAATATACATACTTTTTAACTTTGCTGCCATCTATAGACACTGACTGCCCCCAGTGTGGTGCAGGCAGATTCTATAGTGCTGTCACATTAGTTTTCTGGGCTCACTAGGTACTTCATAGGGTTTAAGTGTCGATGAATGCAATTTTCTCTCCACTAACAAGACGTTTTAGAAGGTGTGGAATGGCTGACAGGTTCTTTTGAACCCAATGGATGGAAGGTAGTGGCTGTGATGGGAGTACGCACTAAAGGACGAAAGGACTTTGGAAGCAGATGGTAGTAGTCTGCTGTCACCGAGTGAAAGACATTTATGGACATATTTGATTCCTGGAAGCTACATGAAGCCTCAACTTCCAGCAAAGACATAAATGGGAATGGAGAGGAAAACTCTTCTCATATTTGCAGAAAGATGCATAATTTTCAAGTTCTGAAGGATCATTATCTTCAGCACAACCATTTTTCCTCTTGAAATGTAGGTTATATTACTATATTTACTTCTGACTTCTCAGCCCTTGGCACCCATAATTCAATTTTCCCGTTTAAAAAATTGCTGAGGTCTCTATGCTGATATCTCAGCAAACACAATATTTCATCTCTAACTGCATCCTGTTTAGTCTGGATTTGTTCGTGTTCACAAGCAGCAGATTTGAAATACAGCCTTGCAGAATAATCAGTAATAAACACACAGAAGTGACAGGCAATAATTTCATAGTTTTCATGGGAGATAACATATTTTGCAAAACTTTGCCGTATCATGTGATTGTGCCAATTTACCTCTCACAGTAAGATAGAGTTATTTGTTATGTGAGATATTAGGAGATGCTACTATAAATCTTGCAGTATCTTACAAATGTGCAATTACTCTTCACAAGTGCCCAGATGGGGATTATATCTCATTATATCAAGTGCTATGCAAAAAACAAATGTCTGGCTGTAATTAATGGGGTTGGAAACTTCAAGAAGAACAGATCTGCTGACGAAAAAAACACAAACGGTCAGAGCTTCGGCTTGAATAACAACTCAAATGACTGGATGTTTATGTTAACCTTGTCCAAAGTACGTAATCATCCTGAGAATGCAAAACTGTACAGAATCACATGAGCAACCTTCCTTGCAAGCTTTCCACTGTGTCCTTTGTCTGTGTCTCTATGCATTAGAAATATGTACAAAAATTTTCCTTTCTCATGCTACAGTAGCGTTTAGATATCTGACCTTTTTTAGAAACAGAAATAACAGATTCTGAAAAAAAAAAAAGAAAACCAGTTTTATACAACATCAAGGTCAGAAAAAGGTCCATTTTGGTGGAAGCTTAAATGAGTTCCTGTTTTATGTGTGAACCGATTCACTCGAACACCTAGACCTGTTGTTTGCTCACATAGGTGTTACACAATGTCGCCACATTCCCAATTACAAGCCCTAACCAAATTTTCCAACACAAAACATTCCCATTCCCCCTGCCTGGAACCTTAAAACACGTCACTGAACATGTTCCTTTCATGTACCACTGTAGCATTCTGCAAATAGACATCATCCCTGGATTATCCTGCTCAAGAACTGCTTGTGGCCAATCCATACACTTTGCAGTGTTTCAATTATATTTGCCCCAATAACAGATTTCCCTAGAGAATTATCTTTGGATGATCTCGGGTGCATGCCAGAGACAGCCAACTATACACGTTTGGGTTTCCCCCTGAAGTTTTCTGTAACATTAGTAGCTGAACAGGCTCAGCTGAGTATGTATTCTGATATGCTTTTATGAAAATTGACTTTTAGTATTAGTCAGAAACAGATCTTCATACTTCCGAGCATTTTTTCCCTTAGTGCCAACATAGTTAAAGAAAATTGCATCTGAATAAAGTTATTCTCATTGTCTAAAAAACATTTCGATTAAACACACCAAGTGCTGATCCATCTCTAAAATATTTTTAAATACTTGAAGATGCGAGTTTTCAGTTTTCTCTAAAAATTACGTATTACATCTATTCCAAAGGAAGCACGGGACAAGTAAGATCAGATTTTTAATGCATAAAGCGAAAACAGCTGAAATTTATCATTCAAGAAAAATGACCTTTTATGAAAAGAAGGCTTCAGATTTACGATTCTACCAATTTTTTTCTCTCATTCTCAGAAGTGTTGAGAAGCAAAAGCGAAAGCAATTCCTTTTCCTTTCTGTAGGAAAAGGAGTCAAAAAGCAGAGGTGGGTAAATTCCACTTACCTACCTTTAATTCCGGCCTCAGCAGTATCATTTGTCAGTCAGAACCACTGTCAGGATTGAACACCTATTAACTGAGTTCCTTTTCTTGAATCCTTGCAACCCTTAGTAATGGGTAAGCCACAAAGCATGGAAGTACACATTCATTTTGAGTTCAGTTTGTAGAACGAGCAACCAGGAAAACCCCCGCTCTGCCTCCCTTTCCCTCCAGCTCCCAAAACCTGTCTTGAAAATGTTTAATGACCCTAACCCTGCAAAACCGCTGAGAAAATGGATGCCGCTTCTTAAACAGACTGTCATAAACACATGATGAACAAGGGGAGCTGTAATGGTTATTTTTAGATGGATGGCACCAGTTTCAGAGAAAACTTCTTTTAAAAAAAAAAAAAAAGGCTTTTGGATCAGCCTTATATGCAGCGACATCGGTCTACCTCAGTTTTCTCTACACTAAAAAAAATGGGCAAGGGATATCCAGCATTATGCCTGGGCTTTCTGCTAGAAGGAGAGGAAATGTCCTGCAGGCTCCATGGACCAGCAGCTGCCACTTAGCACTGACTTGGCTGACTGTGGGAAACTGCAGCCCACACATTTATTCTCCTGACTTGCCAGTTTGCTCTTCTGACTTTTCTTTGCAGTTTCTCCCATTCAGTCTGTGCATAATCAACTTCTCTCTCTATCACTTAGGATGTGAACCTCACGTTTTCTTCTTGCTCGAATTCCTGCTTACATAGTCCCACTCGCTGTAGAAACATAGCATGGTTTGGGTTGGAAGGGACCTTAAAGACCATCTAGTTCCAAGCCCCTGCCCTGGGCAGGGACACCTCCCACCAGACCAGGTTGCTCAAAGCCCCATCCAGCCTGGCCTTGAACACCTCCAGGGATGGGGCAGCCACAGCTTCTCTGGGCGACCTGTTCCAGTGCCTCAGCACCTCTAATTGCGTACTTGTTATTTCTGTCTAACATGATGCTCTTCCTAGAGAATTAAAATGTTTGCAGTAATTAGCCCTAATAGTTGCCCTTGAAAGATTACTGCTTTTTAACATTTGAAAATACCAATTCTGACAAGACATGTCAACACTTAATTTATACTTGAACCGTTTAGTAAGTGAGGTGACTTTGATTACCTTAACACTTAAAAACACAACAAACCACCTCAAAACAAACCCTAACAAAAATCATATACCAAACAATGTGAATAAATATGTTGAAATATCTCTCTCCGCATTTTTGAACTCTCTCAGTCTCTTTTTTGATCTGTGCAACTCCGAACAGGGTGAGAGGCATTTTGTGCTATTTATACGCAGTTTGTTCAGGAGAATCTCCCTGCAGCTGGGAGAATATGACAGTGAGTACTTACCAAGAAACACACAATACTGAAACGCTGCTCTGAATTTTTCATGGGCAGGGAGTTAACAAGCCAGAGGTCTGCCTACAGATTAAGTAAGAAAGTATTACCTGGATCTAATGATATGCTCTTGCTTTCACTAAAATAGTATAATGCAAACCAGAATAAAAATCTGGCTGCATATCCATAAAATATAATTTTTTCCACCAGAAACTAGAATAGTTTAATGTGTTGATTTTTACATCCTGCTACAGTCCTTTAATAAAATCAGCCTGGAGTTCGGAGGGTTCAGCTATTGTATTTAAAAGGCATTAGTCTCCAGGTTGTAAATCTGACCATTTCTCCCTCTCTCCAGACCTTAACAACAATATTACAACAGAAAGAAAAGAACCAAACTGTGCTTGTTAACACACTTACAGAATTTTCAACCTAAAAAAAATGGTGGGTTTATATGTTCTAGTAATTTTTCTAACAAAGCCAGCAGAATACACTTCTAGCAGTTTACTGAGGCTTCTAATCCAACAAAGCACTTAAATAAATACTTAAGTTTAATCTTCCAAGTTGACACCTTGACATCAACTGAAATACCCAAGAGCAGAACTGGATAGAAATACTAATACTCCCTGCCTTAAAGGAAAAAAAAAAATATTCTAAGAAATTAATCCCAAATCTGTACCCCCAGAAAGCCCTAAAAATATTTACTTTTTTCATAGAAATTAGAAACAAACAGAAAGTTCTGGGCTCCTGAATATGTGCCAGGAAAGCTCCTGTCATCTGCCAGAAAGTGAACTTACAACAGGGAAAAAGGTGGCTTCAATAAACCCAAGAAGGGAGCAATAAAAGCAACAAAATTATTATGAACAGCCTGGTAGGTAGTAATTACAGCCATAAAACCGTTGTTATTTACTCACTCATTTTTTTATAGTTATCACGGCAACAGAAATGGGAATAGGATGATGAGATGGTTTTGAGAAGTTTTAATCGTTTGAGAAACTCATCATGTTCAAGAGAGCTGTTAAGAATGGAAGCATGAAAGGACACACTGGGAAATTTGATAAATGGTCAGTCTGCTCTGTTTTTTGAGGAAAACTGATAAAGACAACTTTATGTGCTGTGTGGGGTAAAAAAAAGTCATAATTTTTTCTGAGTGATGAATTTAGAAATGCTTCTTGAATGAATAAAAACATCAGTAACTATGGGAAAGTTACGTAACTGAACTCAATATTTGTATTAAGACTTTAGACACGTCATTGTTAACTCATGATAATCAATCTGCTGTAGCTTCACTGGGTCAGGGTAGACAGTGTATCTTAAAATTTATGATGGAAAGATACATAAATTTTGATCCTGTGTTACAGAAACTGTAAAACGGAAGATCAGAATTATAAATGTAAGTTTTGAAATCCAAACAAGGTCAAGGAGTACAAATTGAAAAATTATTCTCTAACTCATGAAACTCAAACTTAGAAGATCTAAAAGCTCCGTTGAACATCTGAATAAATTCAATATTTCTAATGATTCCATAACAATGCGAAAGACACAGACTTACTGGGAATTTCATGCTCAAACTAGCTCTGATATTGCATAGAAAGTTGTCAAAATTAAAAATTCTTCATAGAATACAAATTGGTAAAGTTTACATCAAAACAATTAAAACACATCATTTGGTCACAGAAGCTACAAGAATGCAAATGTAAAGAGCCTTTCACACAATTAATTGCTCCATGAGCCTTGAGACATAATGACTCAGATGCACAAGGGCCACCATAAGCTCCCCAACCCAGGAAAGACCTGTGACCAAGTGCAGGTGCGAAAGCATCTTGTACAGTCACTATGTTTTTCTGTCTTTCAAGGCAGAAGCGCCCAAGGACTTCAAGACTTCTGCTTTGCATTCCTCCTTAGCTTGCCATAATTGAGATAGTGACTTAGAAAGAAAGAACATATTTTGTTATTTCACAAAACCAGTGTAAATGACTACTCTTGTGGTATTGCCCAGAGGTGCTGGGAAAGAGAAGGAATAACATTTTCTAAAGGAAGGTAAAGTAATATATGAAAATAGCATACATTTGTACTGCTTGTGGTTGAAAAAGTAAATGAAGTTTCAAGGTTTAAGAAAAAATAAAAAGGAAAAATCTATACCTAACCATCTGATTAGATACAAATCATCCATCCATTCTTCCTGTCCTAATGTCACTTTGGAGTTTAATGCCACGATAGAAGAATTATATAATGTAACAGCCGTATCCATAGTGAGGAGCTTTCTGCACCATAGTAGAAGGTTGGGCTGGGCTGGGCTTGTATGCTTTGCTAGTGGGCGTAGAGACTAAGAGGAGATCAAGGAATATTGTGCCTTCAAAGTCTATGCTGAAGACTTCTTTTAGTATTTTTCATATATTTTTGCTTATCACCAGATAGATACCAACAAGAGAAACTATTCCTAATTAGTTTAACTAGGAATTAGTCTAGAAACCAAAGCCAGCCTAGTTCAGTAATGACATTAATATTCAATAACTAGGTCACATTATCAACAATTACTATAGAGACCATGGAGTTCCTTGTGGAAAACAACTTTCTGTATTATCACAGGACATGAATAAAATCTGGGATGTATCTAGTTCAATAATGGATTCAGTCAAGCAGAAAATTAACCATCACACAGTCTAGCCACTAATCCAGTAACTCTAAAATCCCTGCAGTATGTCAGGTATCTGTTTCAATCAAACCAGCCAGAAGAAAAAAAACCAGAAAGTTGTCTCATAGAGTGTTTGGAGAACAGAGAATTTCACTCAGAAATGAAAGACTAGATGCTTTCATCTACTGAGCAGTGCTCAGTGCAGCAGGTAGGCAGGAAGGATATCAGGGGCTCTCTCTTGGCTCTAACGATCCTTCAGGTAAGACCGGATTTGCTACGTGTGCCTCGTGCCCATTTGTTGGGCATATCCTCCATCATATTTCCTAAACCTGGTATGAGGAGTCTTGGCAATTAGCAGAGGAGCTCTCTCTGGCAATGCATTCTGCATGCAGGCTAAGCAAATTTAAGAAAATCCAGATCGCGGAAGTCCTTATTACTTCAAATGTCTTCCAGCTGTTTTCTGTCAATCAAAGTACTTTAGTACACCATGAAACTACCACGTTGCTGAGAACCTCTGACGCTGTAAAATATTTTCAGATGATGAAGAGCAAGAATCTATCAGAAAGGATATACTCATACCCCCTAAGGAAAACTCAAAGCAAAGGCTATGCTTAATATGTCTAATCTGCACATAAAGGGTATTAAGGTCCTGATCTCACAAATTTCCCACACACTCCAAGAACACGCTACAGCCTTCGGATCTGTTCAACTTTGCATGGAAACTATATAAGAGAAGGAGGAAGAAAGCTAACATTGGTTTGTTCCCCATCTGGATTCATCAGTACCCAGAGTCCCACGGTTCAGGTATAGCCAAGGATGACTTATTTGAAATGAAGGTATGGACAGGCATAGGTTCATCTAAGAAGCTGACACAGGAATCTCATAAGCACGACAGGTACAATATCTTTTAATTCCAGCTATGTATATAGTAATAACTGTGCAACAGACCTAAAATTTTTTTTCAGTTTATCAATATTGTATCAATTTTTTCTCACACGAAGAGAAACAAACTTAAAATTACAAGCTTAAAATAACAAAGCCAGCCATAAGTAAGCGTAGACAAGATAGCACAATTACTTTGACTGATTTATACAGTAGATGAGACACCAACTTCTCTCTCAGTGGGAGAGAATTGTTTGCTTCTTACACTTAACTAAGATGTTATTCAAGCTTCAGAAATATTTCTTTCCTTTTTTTTTTTTTTAGTATTTAAATATGTTACCTCAAACTTTAAAAATAATTGTAATGAACAAAGCAGAGAAAAAACACATAATTGACACTGTTCATCTTTAACTGATTTTTAAATTTCTTCTCAAGGCCTAGACTAGCTGTGTGGAAATGCGTTACTATGATATATTCAATCAGACATTGGCACGCCTGTTCAGTACTTCCGGGACTTTATGTGGTTATACACTAGGCAGATGTCAAGGTCCTTAAATTTTCCCCAAGCTGCGTTCCTTGGGATTTTGTTGCAGAGGTCAAGATTTTAATTACCAGGGACAAATGTATTTTAAGGTGGGATTATGTATTGACAAGGCTTTTCATTGTGGTCTATTTACTCTTTCCTGTCATCAGCATTGTTAAGAGCTCTAGTAATGTATAATTTATTAAAAATAGTCTTTTTCTTTGGTTGCCTTTGCAAACGTATTCTGTTTTGCAACAATATCTTTTCTTCATAAAGTGGTTACAAGTCAAAATGACACGCATCAGCAGCCTTTAAGAATAAAAATAAAGCTGTTTTGAAAACTGCTTCCCTCATACTAAAACACAGTTTGAGAGAAATGTAGTTTTCAATTTGCATGGTAGAGATGCAGTAACCAATTGGAAGGCAGTCGCTGCCAGGAACATTTGGTGTCAATTACAGCAGGGCTGGATAAAAAAAAAAAAATAAAAAAAAATATATAATTTTTTTAGAGAAACTGGTGAAATCTCACGTTTTTCTTGGGTTTGTCAGAAGGGAGGATTTCCTGCATTTTCTGTTCTGTCAAAAGACAGTTTGTCCCAGCAAAATATCAAGATGTCTTTATCTAAGTAATTGCCCCACTTGCATTCTCAGCAGACCAGAAAGTTGTACTATTTTCATGAGTAATAATGAGAATACTAGAATGTGATTATTAAATGCAGACATCTGAGGGACAGAAATTGTAAAAACGGAGGACAATTTTCCACTTACACTTATTTAAATGGCTGCCACTGTTATTCCTGGAACTGTCCCATGACTGCTGCTATTGGTGGCCACATACCTCAGTGCCCACGTCTGTCTCTATGCCATGAGTAACTTACCCCTTGAGTAGTCCAGTTGATTTCGTTCCCTGCCCTTCCAAGATAACTATGGAACAGAATCAGCCCCTTATGATCTAACAAAAAAAGCTCTCACAGTGGATAAGAAGAGGTGTTGCCCTTTTCTTAAAAGCATTTTTTAGGCTATAATAAAATATACATGGACTGTAGTTTTCAGTTCATAAAGAAAACTAGTGCTTTCTGGGTTGAAAAAATGACCTCCAATGAATAATAACGTCCTTGCTTGTGGCTTCAGAACTTAAACCCCATAAGTTTTCACCTTTTTCAAACCCATAGAGCAATTCCTTTCTCCATAAACTAAAACTCCAGCCCACATCAGTTTTATTACATAACTTTAAAATATCATTTTAGGCTAAAAATGTGCTAAATGAATTTTAAGTATGTTCTACCAATCATAAAAAGAAAACTACATCTAGACCTCCACAGACAATGTAGAGTACAGAAATTGTGTCATGTTGGGAAAGAAAACAGCCATAGCTGTGAACCAGCAGTGAGTCAATCAAGCAATTCTTGCTTCCTCCAAAGAAAAACAGTATTTTTCCTTTCCTATCTTTATGCCCCCAGCCCAGGGAGGCTGCGTTGCTGTGCCTATAGCCAAAACGATCACACCTGACTTCTGAGCATGCTGGGTCACCCGTGGTACATCTGGAAAGGCACCTCCTGGAGCAAACAAGGGGATGAGAGGGTGTCACTGGGAGTTACTAGGGAAGCACAGGTTTCCCTGCAAAAGATGAAGGTCTATGGCCTGGCATCAGCAAAATCCAAATAGAAAACTTCTCATTGAAAAAAAACAAACAAACAAAAAGCAAACCAAAAAAGCTGTTCTCTTGAGCTGGCACAGCCTCTTGTGTAAGTTTTGCAATCTTATATCTCACCAGAGCTATAAAAGGAGGCCCAGAATATGATCTCATTTCCACCACATCTGGAATGATTCCACTGGAGTCACTAAAACCCCTCTCTTGTGCCTCCAGAACAACAGGCTGCTAGCCACCAGGAAGGCTGGTAGGAATTCCCCTTTTCTAGGGGCACATTTGGCTAAAACACGCAAACCCATGTCCCACACGTTAAACTTCTACCTACTTGAACAAGACACTAGCTTGGACTTGCTGTAGATCCCTATTTCACTCCACTGAAATTCAGACAATTTCACTTTTAGATGCCTCATGGGTTGATTGCAAACTACAAAGTCGCTGAAGTTTTTAGCTCTTGCTTCTCGTCATAAGATGCTCGACATTAATGCAAAGCTTTATCACCCATCAAAAGCTACTGAAAGTAACTTACATTTTTTTTCCTTCCCTCTCAGACAATATATTTGGGTCCCACAGCAATGAGGATAGCTTGAATTTATAAGTGCAGTGTGACAAAAATTACTGCAAAGAATATTTTTTTCCAGAGTCCCTAAAATTTTCCTTAGAAGAAAACATAATTTTCTGTAATTTTGTGTTAGCCCCGATTATCAGGTTTTCCACTACTTTCAAAAGTAATTGCTGCTTTCATTTGTGAGGATAGCTAATGGGATACATTCTCCCACAGTAAAATTAGCATTGAAATTAAAACGGCATTCCAGTCTGGTATCTTACAGGCACAAGTCAAGCACAACCAGTACAACTCATCATACAGCAGCCATCTCAAACTAAAGGCCCATAATAGACAACCATTTACTCATACTTCTTTATTTATATGTGTTTCTAGAAAAACTTCACACATTCCTCTGCACTGGACACATTTCTTGGTCCAATCAACATCCCTTTAATCTTTTCTATTCAATATTTTATCAGCAGACGTATGACAAAAACTTATTCTTGACTTTAATGTCTTACTGAAATTAAAGGTGTTAATTCCATTTATAGACAAGAATATTAAAAGTGAAGGGAACCGACATGACATTTTCTCTGCTCAGCCACTGCCAAGATTGTTTCTAATTTTACTTTGCTGAAACCTGGGAAATATGTTGTTAGCACTTCTCTGTCTCCTTCTCCTGCTGTTATTAGAGAAGAGTTGGCATAGTCTCGTTTTATTTATTTCATTCAAAGACCTCCTCACCTTCCCTTAATTTTTTTTTCGTTCACCCACTCCCAGTCATAAAGCTTTCTGTAAATTATCGTAAGCTTCAGAGCTCTGCGGGTTTAAAAAAAAAACGCTCATAAAATAAAGCCTTTTTTTTTTTTTTTAAGCAGAACACATGCAGGATGCTTAAGAGAGATGTGAAAATGCTCTCATTTGACTACCCTCATTTGAAGACAATTTTTGGCAACAGACTAAATTCATAAAGAACACAAGGAATAAATTAGCAGGTCATCAACATCTCTGCAGCCACAGAACATAAGGAGAAAAATGATGAGGAATAGTTAGGTTAGGTGAATCAATGGATAAGTTATATATAAAAAAAAGACAAGAGCGTCACTGTTTGTTTGATCCCCCTGAAATTATTAAGTAAAATTGGTTTTTTCATTTTTCCTTTTTTTTCCTTCATGTCCTAACTTTCAGTGCCTCACTGCTGAGTGCCTGCCTTGAGTCTCCCAGAGCCTGCTCTCAGAGTTGAGTTTTTACAGTTCCAAATAAAGTGCTAAAGCACAGTCCCACAGTCAGGTTTGATACACCTCAAACAGTCACCCAAAGCACGTCACCCAACATTAGTGGAAATATTTGGAAATAGTGGTCTAATACAGCACACTGAGTGAAAGAGAAAATATTATGAAATTTTTACCTTGCAATGATTCTATGTATAAAGTATTTTACAAGCCTTGTTATGCCAGATCACTTAGAAATGTGAGGGATTTGTCCTTTCTTTGAGTAGCAAGTGATGTTTCCTGCTTTCAACTGTCTTATTGTTACCAGATCTATTGCTGCTGCTGCAGAAACAAAGTGAATACATCAACAAATCAACAAGGAAAGATTTATTTTTCTTAATAAGTTAAATGAATAGAAAATGACCCATGTACAGCTGTCTCGTGCCAAAACTGGGAATTAAAAACTACTAAATAATAGGAATATAACACCTTGCTGCTACAATTTAAGCATTCAGAAATTCACCATATGCTTGACATATGCTAAAGGTCACAGGCAGCCAATGGCAAAACATAAGAGAGTTTCTAAATGTTATAAATTATCATCTTCCAGTTAAAAAGGCACTGAACCCAACACATAATAGATTTTAACACTGGAAGGACTTAAACTACGATTATCTTCTAGTCTGATCTTCTACAGTAAGTATTTGGATGGGTTGTAACCAATAAAAGATGAATTATCCTGTTTTCCATATATCATCCACCCACAGATAAACCAGCATCCCCTGAAAGAATAGTATGCAGATAACCCTCAGATAACGTGCACATTAATGTGTAAAGCATCTGGCTCCAGACAAGTAGGCAAGAGCTATGGCGGATTCCCTCCTTCTCATCCCTCTTCATAGGACCCCTCTTCTCCATCCCACCACCTCATCTCCCACACAGTCTTCCCTTAGCCTGTCACACCCGATACTTACAGGTCGATAAATCAGTTCAGCGTAGAGAGCTGGGATGGCTGCTGGTGGCACGAGGAAGCCAGGAGCACAGAAACAGGAAGGAGAGCCACGGAGATGGGGGAAGGCAGCACCAAACACCAAGTGGGAGAGCAGGACATGGACAGGGAAAAGGCTTGTCGCCACAGGGCAACGCGTGACATGCGGGAAAAAAAAAAATCACACTAACCTTTATTTTTATGGTTTGACAGCTCACTCTCCTTGCTGGGGTCAGGTTGGCATATGAAAGGAAACTCTGGAATTAAAAATCTCCTTGTTACTGTCATGTACATAATAACCTATGCTGCAGACTAATTCCTCGGTATGTTAAGTACATAGGTCTGCGTGACCAAATTTATTTATATAAGTAAATGTCTATAAATATTGGAATTTCACATTAAATGTCAAAACTTCACATTTTCATAATAAAGAAAGTAATTCCAAAATGAGCCCTGATTTACTGTGCTTTTGTGTGTAATAGTCTTCAACACTTGACCCCATGTTCTCTCTCAGCTCAGTTTTTCCACTGTACTTCTAGTTTTTCCCCCATTTTCTAATAATATGCTTTCCATACCCACATAGTGTTCTCTTTATTAATTAAAAACTGGACCAGAGTTAATTTATACTAGTCAGCTGGCTAGTACAGCATTTAGACTAATCAGCCCATAAGCCAAGTCAGACATGATAGCTGCTGAGCTCAGACTTCAGGAGGGAGGAAGAAGAAAAGGCAGGGGACACTAACTTGAAGCTCTCTCCTTTACCTATCCACCACTTTTTACCTACTTGAAAAAGCAAATATTTTTCTGAGAACTTTCTACCACTTTAAAATGTTCGTGAAACCGCTAAACAGATCATAGACGGATGAAGTTAGAGAGCCAAATAGCATGGTAACATAAACTTTTTTTCCCCTAGCTCTGTTTTTGCCCAGTGCGAAGGTACTGACTTTCTCTGGTTTTTCTTTCTTTCTTCTTTTTTTTT
>VYZM01001454.1:1554352-1564910 GCA_013398915.1 Dromas ardeola
TTTTTTTTTTTTTTTTTTTTTTTGGCCTGTGCTTTGTTCTTTATTTTGATTTAGCTCATCTTCATTTGATGCAGCACCAAAGCCTATTCCTGAAGTTGTATTACAGCTGCAGGACATGACTCCTTGTATTATTATAGTTTAGATCTCATGAAATGGGACTAATTGCACGAGAAAAGGGTATGTATGCATACCACAAAATATTTTTCTGCAGGCTATATTATGCTTGATGAAAGCAAGACATAGGAATAGATATAAAAATTTAAGTCTGACTTTGGCAACTGAATCAATAAACTAAAATTTAGGAAGGGATATGTAAATGTTATAGCTACTGAAGATTAGCTTAACACTGTATGAGGAAAGAAATCTGGTTAGTCTTTGACATGAAAGTCATTCACTGTGTTGGTTCCGGCTCCTCAATATACTGTCGGTAACACTATCCAGTTTATTGATTAACAGATTATTGTTAGATTACTACAGACCTGACCTTGGGCTGATATACCAAGACATATTGTTGCCTTTCTTGCAATTGGTTGTTACTCCATAAACCGATGGACTTCTCTTTGGTGGCAACGGTTACCAAACAAATGGCAATTTCCTCTTTCATGCTTTGGCAATTCCAGACAAAATATTGTTGGATAGAGCAGTGCATACAAGGTTTTTGTGCTGCTTTGAGAAAAAAAAAAAAAAGAAAAAAAAAAAAGACTTGCGCATTTGAAATCCTTACAGTTCCAAGGCTTCCTTAGGATGCAAATGTTTATCTCTTACTATAGGAAGTAGCTTCTCTCAACAAAATATTTCAGCGGTATACGGATCTGTCACCTTCAATTAATTGTTTTGGGGGAAGACCATTTTGTTACATTAAACAGGACGATTACATAAAAACTTTCAAGTCAGTTTTTTCCACAGAAAAAAGGCTATTTATCAAATTTGAAAACTATGTGGGCATTTCTTGATTTTTAAGCTATTTCAGCTATTTTGAAGTTTGAAAGGGAATCTTCTAAGCTAAGCATATGCATTTATTTTCCCACATCTTACTTTTCAGTAAGGGAGAGGGGGAAGAAGAAAAAAAGATGAAAACAGGAAACACTCAAATTTTTTTTCCCCAAAACTTCTAAAGTTTTTAGGAATTTTGGATAACTATGTCTTTGTAGTATTTCCGGTAGATTTCTTAAACAATATTTTTATCCTTGCATCCAAACTGCAAGTGAGCTAATATCTAAAATAACCTTCTAGAATTCTAAAAGAAGGATTTTCAAAAGAGACTGCTCATCTGCAGTTCAATTGTCTTTAATTATAGCCCAGAGTAAGAGATAACAATTTCTTGCTCCTTCCCCCCTTCATATGGGAAGAGGGACTGAATTACTTACAGTTACGCTCAGCAAAATAATTGGGTCATTAAAGCAGAATTGGGCCACCTGCATACAAACACTGAAATTAAAAAAAAAAAAAACAACAAAACAAAAACAACACAAACAACCAAACCATACACATTTAGCTGCTATCTAGCACTGAAAATGTCTAAACTCACCACTCACCGCCATGTTTGACCAGAGTGCATTGTCGAAGTTTGACACCTGCCCAACCTCTGTGGGTTGACCTTTATCCACTAGAGATCCAATAGATACTCAAAAGACATTTTTAATAGCATAATTATCAGATACAACCACCCACAAAAAAAAATTCTTGATGCTGCTGCTACACCACAAGTGTTATGCCATGGCCTGGGAAGGTGGATGTTTCAGCTCGCAGTTTCAGAGCGCTTGGAGGCTCAGGATAAAAAGGAAGGAGCGAGCAGGTGAGGGTGAAGGATGCAAAGGGGTATCTCTGGGTACTCTTGTTGATGATTTACTCTGTTGCGGCAAATCAATGAGGGAAGGAAAGCATACAGCTGGGATGGGGAAGACCTGGCATCGATTCAGAGCCTATTTTTATATCCTATCTAAAACCAGCTGGATGCTAAACTCAGAAACAGGCTTCGGAACAAGAACAGGAACATAACTTTCCCATCCCTAAGTGGATGCCTCAACAACCAGGCTGCAGAGCTATGCACCCTGTTGAATGCACTTGCACACAAATGCACACCCTTCTATGCTTAAAGAAAAAAAGGGTACTAATAGGTAGTCCACTCTTTAAAAAATAAAAACATAAACCCACCTTTGACAGAATTCTAACTTTTGACAGAGTTCTAGGTGTCTGAACCTTAAGGGAAAGATTCAGGGTCTTTATAAGTGAACTGAAATACCTTCACGTAGTCCAGGCAACAAAGAAGAAACTGCGGGGCTGTATGCCTCATTATGCAGCATCCCAGTGACAGGACGGAGTGATACAGCTCTCAGGTCCTGGCATGCTTTCTCTAGAGCACACTCTCAGCCCCCTGCTCTGGCTGATCGCTGCACCCAGGCTCCCCCCTGCAATGACACCCTGCGCACCACACACCTCCTTACAGAGCTCCAAAGTCCTATGTCGGAGTTAGCTTTTAATTAATGTGCTGAGGGCTCCCAGCCAGCTGCTTCGGCTGGTGAATAGGTGAAGTGGGCTTATGAATCCCCATCCATCTTTGCTTTCTCTTCAGCCATTAACTGTCATTCATCTGGGGAGGAAATAAATGAGGTACTCTCTGCCATCCAGTAAGATTCACGCAATTTTTCAAAACACAAAACTTTTCTTTAAAAGAAATCCCATGTTCGAGCTCCCCAGAATGTATCAGAACTGCATTTCACATCAAATGTTTCTTATTTACTGAACTACTAGTGCATTCACCTGGCTGCCCACACGGACCTCTCTCTCACATCCACTGGGATAACTACTTCCATGTGGCTTTCTAATAATTTCAGTGAGGCATATGCTTTTGCAGGATTATGGTTTAGTAATTAAACTTTTTTCTACTTGATGTTGTTGCATTAACTTAACTGAGTTAGGAATTTAACATAACAAGCAGTAGCTATCCAGACTCTTTAGCTGATTCTTTAACTATTTACTTTTAAAGATCAGTGTTATATTTGTTTTACTCTAAGTAAACACCACCACCCAATTTTGATTTTACTTCTCAGAAGTAAACTAAAAGAAAGTAATTCAACATTTCCTGGTGGTCCTTTCTTGAAAATGGTGATCTTTTCATCATCCAAAATGAAAAAGCAAAAAATAGCTCATTATTTTAATTATATTTTGAGTGCCTTCCCCCCAGCCCCCTTCTGATTTTTAGGTGGAGTTTTTATTACTGCTCTTTTCCGCAAATTAGAGTAAGTGCTTTAGCAGCACAATCAACTTCATGTATTATGGAAAGTGGCCTGGAATACTGCCAATTTGATTCATTACAAAAGCAAAAAGACTTGTACAAATACTTACTCCTCGTGAAATCTGCAAATTAAACCCACGTCAGCCGTTTAATACTAAATCCTATTTATTTTTCAATGTAACTTGTTTAAGCTGAATACAGGCTGCATTTTGGCACTCTTTTTCTATTTTGTTTCATTTCATCACATATGTCACAATTAATCATCCAAAGCTATGAAATGGTCAAAGACAGATTACTGAAGGTTTTAAACAGTGGCTTTTAATACTGAGACAAATCAAACTTCCTTGTAAAACACTACATTCAATGAAGAATTGTATGGGAGAAACTCCAGCAGTCAATAAACTATAATGAAATTAAAATCTACTAGAAATGCACCACTTCCTTTTTGATCTTACTTTTTTAAGCTTTCTAACTACCATGACCAGCCCTATGTGTACACTACCATGGATTAGATAGGACTCCGCCTGCTCCTCACATAACGGAATCATTTTTGAGGACATTTTTCAGGCTAGAAATGTGGTTATATGTAATGTATTCTTTTTCATATGTGTACCTTCATTTCTTTTGTCATGTTAAAAACGGTATAAGGCAAGATCAAATTTGCAATGGTGTTCTTCAAAGAAAATATGCCATTGCCTTAACTTTGACCACCAAGGAGGCTTGCTGTCCCACAAAGATCTTCCTAATTAACTCCCTTTTAAGCTGCCAATTACAGCATGGCTATTTCCTGTAGATAATTGATCAGAGCACAAAAATCTTCATTAAGCACTATAAGAGTTCTTCAAATTTGCATGGGAAATCTCTGCCAGCTGCAAGGCTCAGGTAATTGCACTATTATCTCCCCAAAGACGACAAAACACAGTTTTATTTTTCAGTTAAATCCATACTACCCTTTAAAAAAAAAAAAGGCTGCGTTCAGTGTCACACACATGCAGCATTCTCTCTGTAGTGCTCTCTCCAGCAGTTCACTGAAGTACAAAAATTGGAGTAGAGATTTATTACTAAAAATAATACTGTACAAGTCCTTTTGTAAAAGTAAATGTGTAGATAAAATCGCAGATTAACTTTCCCATTACTCAACACTCATTATATTGTAATCTATTTTCACCTTCACCGTTATCAAAACTGATTTCTTACAAAAATGCAGATATTACAGGTATTACAAATAGACCACTCAATATATTAGGTTTGTTTTTCTTCTTTAAAAAGAAGATCTTTTTTTTCTCCTTCATCCTGCGTGTATTCCAATAATTAATATATGTTCAAAGATAGTACTTCAAAGTTTTACTTGCTTGCCACTGATCTAAATCACTATTTGTATTTATTTTTGAAAACCACTTACAAGTTTTTAATCCTCAGAAATCCTCTTGACAGCAATGATGTGACGGAGACAACAGTAAGGATCTTTGTCTTCCACAAAGCAATTAGTTACTCAACTTGGAGAATGATTTTCTTATTCTATTTAAGAAGAAAGAAAATAGAAACCAAAAGCGATCAGTATACCATGGCTCAGTGGGCTAGTGTTGTTTACATATCTTAATAAAATTCAAATCCATAATGTATCAGTATCTCTTTTTTCTTTTACCCTGAGGTAACTCAGTTCCACTGAGGCTGGGGGAATCATCCTTGATATGCAGCACTGTCACAACAGTGCTGCTTTAACCCTACATTATGCGTGAGATTTATTAGCGATACAATTTTTTTCCTCAATCTCTTCAAACACTTCACAATCTTTAACTCTGTTTTTTACTCAAATAATTCTCTGCAAGAAAGTTTGAAAGTGCCAGGGGTCAGATTTTGAGCTAGTATGTATGAAAGCAGATCTGCTGAAGCGTCAGGGAGCCACGTCTGCTTACACAACTGAAGATATACCTTCTTCCTGGCTCTTCTCATTTTCCCAACACACTCTCATCACCTAAATTGTGAAAGCATTTCAAGTCTCATAAAAAGATATCATGCTTTTACTTAGCACATTCAAATTATGCTCAAGATCTAGCTCAATTACTACTTTGCCTTTAGACAACCTTGCCAGACAGACATTTTGGTGGACGTTATAAAAGGCACTAGTTATCAGAAATCTGTGTGGTTTTCTGTTTCCTAAACCACATATTTATTCTCTGTGAGCAGTTGACTCTGCATTGTTAATTCATGTCTTACTTGCTTCTTGCGTTTGTTACTGTGATCTTTCTTAACTCTTTTCCAATTCTGTATTTTTACTTGGGAGGATTACGGAAGTAGTAATCTAATCTAGGTTTGGTTTATTTCCATTCTATATATACTTTCTTATGTTGTTTAAATTCAGAGGCATTCTGAGGAAAAAAGTTATAGGGGTTTTATGCTTACAAGACCTAGCTTATCGAAGTCAGTGCTGGTTGATAACCAGTTTTTGAAACAATTAGTTCCCCTTTGCCCCACCACAACTATTAGGAAGAAAATCTTACCACTTTATAAATTCAACTAAAGCTCATTTTACTGCTGAACAGCTGGTTTAGAATGTAACTCTTTTACAAAGTGAATGGTGATTTATGTTATTTAGCATTAAATAATAGGCTTACGTTACACCAAATGCATGGATTAAAAACCTGAGTACAAAGAACTCATTTGACATGCAAGAAATCTTGGAAATCATACATAAGGTGAAGTATGCTTGTTTCTAGTTGAGAAGGCTTCAAATACAAAGCGATGTTCTAACTTTTACAAAGCTCTTTTCTTATCATCTAATATTTACAATAAGCAGCATGCTGTATATTCAAAGCATGTAAACTTTAAATTGCAGCAACAAATATTTACTATAGATTAGATATATAAGGAGAATGATCTAGACACTTTATCACAAATTCCTCCGTTCGTATAGCCAGTGATAAGACAGGGCACAAGCATATTTCCACAAGTAACGTCACAGTTGTTGTCACTGCTTCTTCACTGCTGTAACACAGTAGCTTATTATTAATATCACATACTCCTATATAATACAGCCTAGCAAGTGAGATCTGCAACTTTTCTTGACCATACCTTTATGCTAGCATACATCAGCAAATTCACATGGCGTGATTCTCTCCTCAGTTGCACTGCATTTTTGGGGGAATAACTCACAGTACCGTTAGGTTGGTACATCAGGCGACTTGCTGAAGCGGAGAAGTAGAAGGATGCCCTTAGAGGTGTGAGAACTGTGCCTACGAAACAGAAATAGAAATGATAATGTGAGCCATGTGGGGCACTCAGAGTGCAGCACTCTATCATACAAAGCACTACACCCCCCATCTCGCTTCCTGAATTCCTGTGGTGGGATAAGGCTCTGGGAGTAAATGCACCATGTTCAGCTGGCCCGTGTGCCCTGCCATCTTGGATCAATTATTAGTTGGGGCAGGGACCTTGTGTAAAGTCACCACAGCTCCCTTCTTGCTCAGGTTTTCTCCCCAGGGATCCAGACCATTGTGAGGGTGTCATGAAGGGTTGGGGGTGGTCTCACCCTGACCCAGGTCCAAGATGTGCAGCTACAGCCTTGGTCTCTCCTGGGCTTGTCACTAATGAACAAAAGATGAAGGAAATGAAGGAAGGGAGCCTGGGTGCCACAGATTAGACGTAACCTCTTTGGAACAATGCAAAGGGCTATTACTTCAAAAGGTACTACACTGGCCCTAGTAGTGACATACCCAAATATCCTAATGTTCGCGATACACAGAAGGAATTATTAAGAGCTCATTTTCCCTGACTTTCATGGCTTCCCACCTTTCCTGGCACCCTTTGCTTCCATTGACAAGCTTCAGCTGTAGTGAAATAAAAGCTTCAAGCTCAAGAAATGCAATGCTCTCCTTGCAAGTTCAATTGTCCAAATATGAACTGTAGTAAAACAGGAAAAGGGAAGACAGGAGCAGGAAAATTTATACATTATTGTAGAAATTCTCTTATTAATAGGGTTCTCCCTGCCAAATGACACCACCAACCCCTTTCCAAAAGCTGTTTACGGCCATTTCCAAAGCTACTTAATGGATTTTTTTATCATGTCTACAATTACACTGCTCTTGCTAAATGGAAAGTTTGATTTTAAACATCTCCTGCTTTCATTTAGTGGAATGTCTCATATGTATAATCCAACTGCTTCTGTTCCTTGGAAAATACCCTGTTGGTTTTTTTAATTTAATGTCTCTAGGTTTCACCAGATCTTAGCTGGGACAAAAACATGCAGCTGCATTTGAAAGAAAGAAAGAAAACGTAAAAGCCAATAAATGCTGAAATAACTGTGGCATAGAGGTGTTTGGTCTTGTCCCTAGATTCTGTTCAAGACATTGACACATGGATTGCCATATCATGACAAGACCTGCTCAGAGAAATTTTCATCACTAGGAGCCAAAAATAACAAATAATGGACCACTCTGTGGCTTTCATTATGTCTGATCTCATGCCCTGACAATTCAAATCAGGCCGAAAATTAGACCCATAGGCCATCAGGGATTCTTGGGCATATATAAAAGGCCTCATAAAAATTTATCCAGAGATAAAGAACTCATCATGCAAATAGACAAGTGGTTTTTTATATATTTTGCGCCATTGATTCTTGTACACATGAGAAAGCACAGAAATGAGTCCCCCTACCTCTGTGTTTAAGGACGGGTTTATCTTTCTGACTGCTTCTAGGTCTAGACTTTTTCGAGGAAGGTTGGGGGGAAGGCAGGATGGGAAGATGAGCCTCCAATGGCAGTTCATCCCTTTTTAAAATGTTTTCTGAGTGAAGACAACACTGCCTCTAAAAGGTGCCTGTCTCTAGCCTTCAAGAGTAAGCTTTGATAAATACCTTAAACAAAATATCCCAGTTGAGGTGCTTAAAAATAAGCAAAATGCACCACAACAAAAGCAATACTATGGCTCTCTAGTTGTAGGAAAAGATTCGTATTTATGAAGAAAACATAGCTCTAAAATCCCATTTACATCCTAACGTTTGAGGATTTAGTAAGGGCTGAGTTTCCCAGGTGATAATTTTTTCTTATGCTACAACCTCATGCTACACCCATTTCTCATATTGTGATATACAAATAACTGATCGACAAAGTTTTCCAGTAGAATTTATAGAACAGAGAGATACTTTGACATAAAATGTAAGGTTCCTTTTACCAATGGAATAATGACTATTCCATAAATGGTTTCAGTCCAATTGCAGTACAACAGTTTTACTCCACAGCTGATCCAGCGGGAAATACTTCTTTTAAAACCCTACTAAAGCTTTTTATCTTGTATTCTAAAAATACACTGACTGCTTTCATAGACCGGAAAGTAAAAGTACTCCCTTCAAATTCCAACCACAATTTAGAAGGGTGTAAAAGAGCAAAATGGAGTCCCATTTAAAAAACACACATATCTTTGAAGTCTGTGAAGAATTTCCTTCTTTTCAGGGATTTTAAACACAGTGCCAGCAGTCATCCCTTGTACAGCTACTTCTCTGAAGTAGCTCCAGTTCCAGTAGATGTAACTTCCTCCATATATCTCTGCCTGAAAAGTCTGACAAGGCTGTCGCCAGAAAACCTCAGGAGCCAAGGGTCCAGATCCTCAAAGATGGATCAGAGGGAACGAAACATCTTAATAGGAATTGGGCGCTTTTGCAGATCTGTGTCTAAATTGTTTATCATTTATAGTAACAACTTCTTGTGAAAACTTCAAAGAAACTGTAAAGGAAAACTATCACGCTAACTTGAAAACTGCCTATTTGGAGTCACCTTTTACTGCAGTCAACGCTCGGGTTACACAAAAACCTTTGTGGAGCATGACTAAAATAGTCTATTAAATCAGGTTCGGTGATTTGCAATGGATCCATCGATCAAATAAAGTTTTCAAGTTTAAATTCTTGTATATGAGCGCAAGGCTAAATTGATCAACTTTGGTAGCTGGTCATGGCATTAAGTAGGTAGAAGAGAGGTGGAATTATTTCAGCTCAGGAGTTAATACTCCCCATACATAAATATGCTTAAAGAGGAGAGAGGAACTCAATAGCAGTTGTAGAAGAGGAAATTCTGTCCCAGCCTGCTACCACTTTATATCCTGCTTACATACACACCACATTGTTTCAACATGGACGAGGTTCCATATCTAACTCACGATCATTTGGCACTTGAAGAGCACGCTGGTTTTAAACCACCACTGAAGTTTTGATTTGAATTTTGGCACCTCCAGCAATGATAACAATATTGATTTCTAAACAATTTAAATTCCAGTACACTAGAGCATACAGTTCAAAAACCTCAGCAGTCAAAAAAACAGAGGGCTGTACTGGTGGCAGGCATGTTGCGTGCCATGCTTTCTTTACAGGTTATTGCTCTGGAGTGTAGAAAAGACTATTACAACGTCTCCCACCACCTCAAGGGAACAAGCCTCTCCAGCAGCAGCTGCAACAGACTAAACAAGTACAGCGGAAGCCTCTAAAACACTCTTCTCCCAACTCCCATCCTTTTTGGAAGGGCTAAAAAGACATCTCCTGTCTCCCACCCTTTTAATTTACAAGTTAATTTCAGAGGAAAAAAAAAAAGGATTCTGAAGGGCCTTCCCATCTGCTTTTTGTAATTTAATTTTTACTTCAGATGTAAAGGACCTATGGCCAAACTCCACACTTGTTTACAGCAGTATATTCCCATGTTTACTCAGTTATAACTAAATCAAAGTTTTCTGCCACAGCATTCTGTTTTCTTGACTCACTTGGCTTCCTTTACAGTGCCTTTGGTGACACATCCAAACGTTTTGTGGTTGGTAGCTGTTGTCTCTTAATCTTTAGTGACAGCTCAGCTCGATCTCTGGTGTTTTCCAGGCTTGGATAGAGGACAGAAAATAAAATAACTTTTTTTCCACATTCTCATTGACATTTATTCTCTTTTTTTTTTTTTTTTTACCGAAGCCTCTTTTCAACAGCCGTTCTCTGTTGTTCACTTTCAATGATAGAGTTTTCAAACTCTGAATTTTAATTGCACTTCTCTGTGGCCTGAGATGTTTCTCACCATTTACACATGCTTAGGAAAAAGGTTTCTAGTGAGAAAGACTTTAAAGAAATGCTAAATTTAGTTGATGCATGATGCAGTAAAATTGATGTAAAAAGAAACAAGTACTTTTTTCCCCCTCCTTTTGACTCACCTCCTTTGCTTTCCGTTTTTGAAGGGAAAGACAGCTAGAGATGAGGGAGCAACACTGAAAGAAAAACATGATGAAGAACGCTCTCGAAAGACGGTCTGTGAGACAGACCCCCAGTAGTTTTAAACAGCTCTGGTCACTTGTACTCATACAACT
>VYZM01001455.1:7183-37779 GCA_013398915.1 Dromas ardeola
AAATAAATAAATAAATATAAAAGAAAACGTTGTTATACTTATATGGTTTTATAGATCTCAATTTGTGCAGATGACTCAATTGGTAGAGTTTAATTTTATAGTCTTTTACATCAAATTGTAAAGTCTGCTTTGATTACAAATGATTTGCTTTAAGGTAAATCAATAGTCGTATAAGCAATGAAAGTCTTTACGAAAATGTTCCCAATTTACAGCTGTTTTCTTGCAGCCTCTGTACTACTGTGTCTAGAGTTCATCAGTAGTCTCAGCAACAAACTGCAGTAATGTGTGGGCCTACCTTTGGTTTTGATGACTGTTTTCTATGTTTTTATACAACACAATATATTGTGATAAAGTATCTGGAGACAGTTTAATATTTTTAGGTAAGGTGGACTTTAAACTAGGAATGATGGGAGGGAGACCGTTACTAGCAGCCCTGTGAGGAAGTGATGGACAGGACTGACAAGCAAAGGGTCTGGAATGATGTGAATGAAAGGGAATGCAAAATCAACAAAATAGAGCTTAAGAGGGGTCACCTGCAGCATTTGCATGTAAGCAAGGAAGTGCCCACAAATCACCACTATGGGAAAAAACAAAACCAACCAGACTGTCTCTGGGAAATGAACAGGTTGAGGTGCCTCTCTGAAGTGTGCATACACTAATGCACATCATGTGGGAAATAAACATGAGGACTTAGAGAGGAAGAACAAGCCGGGAAGATCAGGAGAGAATGTTGCCCTTTATGTGAGAGAACAGCTGGAGTGCATGGAGATCTGCCTGAGGATGGATGATGAGCCATATGAGAGCTTATGGGTAAGGATTAAAGAACAGACCAATATGGACCCACATTGTAGTGGATGTCTTCTGTAGGCCACCTGACCAGGAAGAATGAAAGGACGAGTGTCTTTAAAGACAGACAGGAGCAACCTCATATTCACAGGCCCTGGTCTTGTGACTTCAACGACCCTGATACCTGCTGGAGGGACAACACAGCAGGACATAAGCAATCCTGGAGGTTCCTGGAGAGCACTGATGACAAATTCCTGATCCAGGTGATAGAGGAGTCAATGAGGAGAGGTGCTCTGATAGGCATTGTGCTCACAAAAAAAGGAAGGGCTCATTGGGAATATGAAGATTAAAGGCTGCCTTGTCTGCAGTGACCATGAGATGGTGGAGTTTAGGATCCTGAGAGGAAGGCAGCAAGTCACAATCCTGGACTTCAGGACAGCAAACTTTGTCTTCTTTGAGGATCTGCTTGGAAGACTGCTGTGGGATAAGGTCATGTATTCAAAAGCAGTGCAACCCAACAAACAGGAAGTCAGTCAAAAATGCCAGAAGGCTCCTGACAAAACTCAAACATAAAAAGGAAGTATACAGAATGTGGAAACAGGGACAGGTAACCTGGGATGAACAGAGACACTGTTTGAGCATACAAAGATGGTGTTAGGAAAGACAAAGCCCACCTGGAATTGAATCTGGCCAGGGATGTCAAAGACAACAAAAAAGCTTCTATAAGTACATGGTCCTGGGCCCTGCTTGATTGGGGCGGTGGGTCAGGTGACCTCCAGAGGACCCTTTCAACCTCAACCACTCTGTGATTCTGTGAATACTACAATGAGATAATATAAAGCAATATAAATTTTAATACATTTTAAAATAGTTTAAATCTTACTGGATAACACAACAATATTACCATGCTAAATGGTGGTGTTTTGTTTGAAAAATTTCTTATTCTGTTTAATCAGGTATATTTCAAGAATTAAATGCAGCGAACTCTCACTGTGCTATACCTAGTGAGTTACCCACACTTTTCTGACTTAAATGGGATAATGGGCAATGTAAAGAATAGGTCAATAGGTATCTCATTCTGTGTTCTATTGTCAAGATTTTATTACCAGGGTTCTGAATCCAACATGTTTCACAAAATCTGAACTGCATTTATTTTAAATATGCAACATTAAATAGGAAGAAAAGCTATTAAAGGTTTTCTTATATAATTTGGCAGACCGTCATAAATCAGCGTGTGATATTAATTCACACGGCAGAGCAAATACATATGAAAGATCTAAAACTGTACAAAGTATTAAACCTACCTTTCAGGATATTAAAAAAAAAACCAAAAAACAACCAAACAAAAAAATCCACAACAAAACAACCAAACAAACTCCACAAAAACTAAACCAAACAAAAAAAAAAAACACCAAAAAAACCCACCCCAAAACGTTTCATGAAACTATTTCTTCTCTGTCTTGTAGACAGTAATAGCACTTTATTAAAAACTATAATATAGTCACTTGATTACAGAAGCATTACAGTCTTACCTTTTTTTTTCCCTATTGAATGATTTTGTTTGTAGATCTTATATGAACACACATTCATTGAACTCAAGCTGACCTTATTTGTGAATGTGTAAGAATCAGAAATAAATTTTCTCTGCCCAAGTTGCCCCTTCTTAGTCTATAATCCTACCATTTTGCATTTGGTGGCTTCTAAACTCATACAACTTTAAAGTTTTAGGCTTTTTTTAATGATTGCTTCATTTAGAGCATTATATTTATTGTGCTAAAAATATTCAATTGTGTTTTATATTAAACCTGGCTGCATTTGAAACCTTAATAAATGATCTTCTTTCATGTGGAGAAAAAGGAAGAAAGAAAGAGTGCTCTAAATTGTAAGCTAATGGAGTGTAAAATTTTCATTATCTAAATCTGTTTGAGTGATAAAAGCCTAATCATCATCAGAAATCCCTATTTTTGTATTACTCTACAACTTCAGATAGACAAACTATTTACAATGCATTCTAAAAGATGAGTTAAGAATAAGGTTTCATTTATGCAGGTCTAAAATATATGACAGTGCCTTTTAAAAACAAGATTGCTTCAGCATACTTGATACTAGCATTATTATTTCCCTAAATACACAAAACTGCAGGTAACGAGAAAGCATAAATACTGTTTCTATTTAAAACAATGGAGTAAAAACATGTTCTTTTAAATTAGAATAAATGTTAGAGATAGATTAATTATAACTGAAATATAAGTAATTCTTTACCACTCACGCAATATCTGAAAATATTACCCTTTCTCCCTTCATCAAATATTTGCTTTCGTTTCTTAACAAAATCAATCTGGTCATCAAGAAAAAACCCTGAGGTTTTTTTGTTTGTTTTATAACCAAGAGCTCAGATTATTTCAGAAGCAGCAACAACTAATGAGGCTTCATTAACTGGCTTAACCTATCAATTTCCATGGGATGAGATTGAATTAAGAGGCTGCAAAATAACATTTTTACAAAAAAAGCAAAACAAAACAGAACAAAAAGCTTGAGTTTTCCCTCCCAACATTTCTGAGCCTCATAGTTAGCAGTAGAGAGCTAGTAAATGTCATGCTTATTTGCATCCTAAATTGATTGAACACATTTTAAATTTACACTAGAACTTAATCATTTGTTTTTAATACTTTAGGACTAGACTTAAGAGTCCTCTAGATGGTTATGCTTGCTCCCCTGAGTAGCTACATGAAGGCTGTTGTACTGTAGCTCCCAGGGCTGTAATTATGCAAGACAAATCTCCCTTACAGGAAGCTCTTATTGGTGAGAAGGTGGTGGAAAAACAGCAGAATTAAGTTAAACACAGTGACATTCTTGTCAGATAGAGCTTGCTGGCATAATACACATTGATAAGAACCCTCTAGAAGTGGATGCTGTGTCAAACAGAGCTCTACAACAGTTTGCTGTGGGTATAGTTCTGTTCAATATTTTCATAAATTACCTGTATAATGCAATAAGATATAATAATATTCCATTTCCAGACAACTCAAAACTTTGGAGGACAAGCAGCATGCTCTAGGATAAAACCAGAAATAAAAAATGCCTTGACAAATTTCAGAACAGTTCCAGAACAATAGAATGCCTTTTTGTTCAAGATGCATGCATCTACACACAAACTATGTAAGTGTACTTCTATACCTAGTGCAGAAAGAATCAACTGCATAAATACAGGCTGGGAAAGGGTTTGGTTTTCTTTAGTGATTTCTGAAGATGATATAGAGCTGTATGAGGAGGGAAAAAAACACAGGAAAACATGTAAAGCCAATATTTGACTCTGGTTATGACTGGAAAGAACCATCGTTAGGGCGTTAAGCCTAGATTTGCGAACTACATTATAGAAGAGTATGAACTAAATCATAGAATCATTTAGGTTGGAAAAGACCTTTAAGATCATCGAGTCCAACCGTAAAACTAACACTGTCAAGTCCACCACTAAACCATGTCCCTAAAAGTCTTTTAAATACCTTCAGGGATGATGATTCAACCACTTCCCTGGGCAGCCTGTTCCAATGCTTGACAACCCTTTTGGTGAAGAATTTTTCCTAATATCCAATCTAAAGTTCCCCTGGCACAACTAGAGGCCGTTTCCTCTTGTCCTATCATTTGCTACTTGGGAAAAGAGATTACCCCGGTTTAAAAACAGTTGGCAAAAAAACCTTATTTGTGGTGTATTCCAGTGTTAAAAATGTTTGTTGTTAATGGATGTTGCAAAAGGAGCAATCCTTACTTCCTTCCCATTCCATTTTCCCTCTCCCTCCCCGACTCCTGCCACGTGGTGTTGCCTTCTCAATTCTGTCATTAGAGTGACCCCTCTGAGATATTACTATGCAGGACTTTTTTTTTGTGTATGGTATGATCTCAGCTTACTAGGCTGAATTAATTCATGAAGGGGTCAGATGAGTACATTACGGTGAGTACATTATGGGGCAATAGAGCTAGAAGTAATACACAGCTGAGAATACAGAAGGAAGTAAGGAAAAAGGACTGGTATCTCCAGTGAGCTGTTAGCTTTGCTCAGTTATATCACCACTCTGCAACCAAGTCATTTTTGTTTATGTATGTGTGTGTATGTATAGGTTGGTTTTATACTTCATATTAATGGAAATTGTATATTGAAATCAAGAAAAAAAAGAAGCATTTTAGAAAAATTAGTATGTTGTTGCTTTTAGAGGTATCTAATCTGCAAGTGCTGGCATGGATAAAGAGAAAAGGAAAAAACCAAGAGAACTTCAAAAATATTTTAGCCTTTATAAGACATATTTTCTTTGCTAAGAGAGAAAAAAAAAGTATATTCTATTCTTGCATATTTTGAAACTTTTCTAATGCTGCACCAGGAAAGCTCCCATCTCCTCAGCAGGCAAGAAGAACCTTATGAGGTAAGTTCACCTCTTTCCTAACAGGACCTTTAAAATCTTCATTTCTTCCCTCTTTGTACAATTCCACACAATGAACAAAGAAATAAACAGTTCCACAAAATTCCAGTCTGCTTTACAGTACCTGAGAGTACACGGACACCAGTAACAGTCATAGAATATCAAAAATAATAAGTAGCAAAGATGTTAAAAAACAGAGCAGGGAAGAAAAATTTGAGACAGTTATCAAGATGCAAATGGAAGAGAGACTATTTTTTGTTCAGACTAGAAAGCTGAACAAATTGCTATTAGACAATTATGGTAGCAGTTCACGGAATCACGGAATCACAGAATCTTCAGAGTTGGAAGGGGCCTCTAGAGATCATCTAGTCCAACCCCCCTGCTAAAGCAGGATTGCCTCGAGCACATTACTCAGGACTGCATCCAGGCGGGTCTTGAAAGTCTCCAGAGAAGGGGACTCCACACCCTCCCTGGGCAGCCTGTTCCAGTGCTCTGTCACCCTCACCCTAAAGAAGTTTTTCCTCATATTTGATCGGAACTTCCCATGTTCTAACTTGTGCCCATTGCCCCTCGTCCTGTCACTGGGAACCATTGAAAAGAGTCTGGCTCCATCCCCCTTCAACCCACCCTTTAGATACTTGTAAACATTAATAAGGTCTCCCCTCAGCCTTCTCTTCTCCAGGCTAAAGAGTCCCAGCTCTCTCAGCCTTTCCTCATAAGGGAGACGCTCCAATCCCTTAATCATCTTAGTTGCCCTACGCTGGACTCGCTCCAGCAGTTCCCTGTCCCTCTTGAACTGGGGAGCCCAGAACTGGACACAGTATTCCAGTTGTGGCCTCACCAGTGCAGAGTAGAGGGGGAGAATGACCTCCCTCGACCTGCTGGCCACACTCTTCCCTATGCAGCCCAGAATTCCATTGGCCTTTTTGGCAACAAGGGCACATTGCTTGCTCGTGGATAATCTACTGTCTACTAGGACCCCCAGATCCTTCTCCTCAGAACTACTTCCCAGCAGGTCCACCCCTAACCTATACTGGTGTTTAGCATTCTTCCTCCCCAGGTGCAGGACCCTACACTTGTCCTTGTTGAACCTCATTAGGTTCTTCTCTGCCCAGCTCTCCAGCCTGTCCAGGTCACGCTGGATGGCAGCACGGCCCTCTGGGGTGTCAGCCACCCCTCCCAGTTTGGTATCATCAGCAAATTTGCTGAGGATACACTCTGTCCCCTCATCCAGGTCATTAATGAATATATTGAACAAAATTGGACCGAGTATTGACCCCTGGGGTCATGGTTATTTTTACCATATTCAGAATTTACTAAACTTAGCCTTATTTAGGCTATAGACTTTCTACTATATCAGAAAATATTCAGTTACAATTTACCTATTACATTTGATCCTCTCTTTCTTATTTCTATCACATTGTGTCATCCATTAACTTAATTGTGCAACTACTGCCAATTTTCATTCATATGTAATAGTTAAAGGCTAGGAAGATTGGGTTATTTCATCATAGTCGCAGAAATTAACAGCCCTAACTTATTCCCTACCTTTTTAAAGGATACAAAAATAATCATAATATACTTTCTATATCTTTGTTTCTTCTCCTACATAGATGTTTTCCCTTGATACTTTCTCTTCTTGAGAGGTATTAGTTTTTAGTTATTATCTGCAATAACAGTACCTATAAAAAGTACCCATACTAACTAGGCAATTCTCTGAAAAATCAAGTTTCTGTGGTCACTTACTCTTTAATTTCTTTCACTCTTAAGAATATTTCTGTTAAAGTCTGTATCTTCTTTCAGTTCTTCCATGTTAAATACCTCTTCAGTCCAGGAACTTAAGATACTATATTCTAGTGTTCAAGAGTGTAGTGCTCCAGCATGAAGAGTTCCTGCTCAGGACAAAAGTATGACCATGTAACTCCAGGGATCATAGAAAAAAATAATCTTGCAGATTTGGACTCATGCAGATGTTCTTTAAAAAAGAACACTTTTGGAAAACCAGTTTACAATACGATGACCTTCAGGCTACCAAAAAATCAACTGAAAGGAGAGTCAATGGAATATTCAGTGATTTCTTTCAATAACAAAAGTTATAAAGAAAGCTCCTGTTGACAGGCAACCATTTTACAAAGTAATACTGTTCTTTGCAAGCTGAGTGTTATATATGTTTTTCTCTGCTTATTGAGTACAGTTTCCTGCCACTAAATAACTGAGCTTAATTTCTCAATGTCAAACCACTGCTGATCCCTGCATTCCATGCCCGCTTTCAAAGCAGCCTATTTGTTTTGCAGAAACTGTGCACAATATTTTACTAAAAAAGCAGTTTTCTTATTCTTCCTACCAAATAAAAATATTTTTTTTAAAAAAAGTAACTATTGCTCTGTTTGGTCAACATCTGCTAAACAGGAAATGACCTTTTTGATAACACTTCCCTTTCTCTTTCACAGACTTTTAGTATATATATACTTATATATATATAGCTCTCCACCTCCTAGCATCTTTCAGCTACTTACCATTACTCCAAGAAATGTGTGTCCCCCTACTAATGTATAAGTATAAATATGCTAAAGTTCACATTTATTGATTGTTCTAATGTGATGAAGTCTCTACAAGTTACTCTTAGGTCCTTACGACGAAACAACAATGTCCAGAGATACGACAGTTTGAGATCTTTTCCCTCCCCCAAACAAGTCGTATAATGTAATTCCATAAGACAAGATCCTAGCCAGCAGTCGATAAAATCTAGAGATGATCTGCAAAGCGCACAGAAATAAAAGCCTTTAAGCCACTTACACTGACTTCTGGCTTGTTATATCTCCCCTTATGTATTAAGTAAACCACCTAAGAGCTAAAAATTACTGAATTAGCATTATCAGCATTTTAAGATTTTAGATATGAAATTAGACCCTAACCTCAGAGTCATTCAGATTTTCCACTTGTTCTCATGCAGATTTTCACTAGCAGTTCCATAATTTCTCATAACTAACAATAATTTTATTATAAAATTTCAGGATTTTATAAAACAGCAGAAATGTCAGAAGTATTAAAAAGGAGCTTTCATTCACATAGGGACTTTCAGGTTGGGGGATTGCATCTGAACACAAATTGCATTCAGTAATTGTAGCAAATTCCCTCTAACCTTTACACCTGAAGCAGATGGAAGAAGATTGCATCAGGAGATCAACCCTTTCAAATTACAATAGTTTATGATGCTCATCTGCATTTTAATCAGATATAAAGGATTTATTCCTGAAATACATCAAGAAACACTATTTTCACCTCCTGAAATGCATCAGAGAGTTTATAGCCAATCAAGTAAAATATGTTGCACATTTTCACTTCATATATCTTTGTCTCTGGTGTATGCAATATTACATGGATATAGGTGTCACTGATTTTATTAGCAACTATATATAAGCCCATCAAAATAGAAACCAGAAAGAGATTTCATATGCCAAATTCACTTTGTTAAGGATTTAACTCCTGAGCTCAACAAAAAAGAGGAATTTATGGTTACATTAGATACATTAGACACGTTATTTTATTCAAAATGCAGTGCAATACAATACCAGCAGATAGATAACACAGATCATGTATCGTCAGAGAAAAGGAAAACCGCATGATTTGAAGGTACAAAGAATAAAGACTTGTCATGTTTCTTCTTGTGACCAGAGAAAGCATGAATTGGAATTAGTTTTTTCACACCAAGACTAAATAGCAAAATTCACCACCTGAAAAAGTATGTCTCATATTCCTGACAAATAAGTACAAGACTGATATTGCCAAAATATTCATATACTGACAGTTATGTTAGGAAAATTGTTTTTTCTGTTGAATTATAATCACCTTTTTTCTATTCATAAACTAATAGTAAGTCAAGTTTAAGTGAAATTCAATGGCCTAGAAACAAGTGCATGTCAACAGATTGCTAAGTGACTTAAGTCAACAAATGGAGAAAATAAATTTAAATAAAAAAATATTAAGAAACTATTTGCAATCCATGTTATCTGAACAATGAGCTACTACTAATGGGCAAGAAGGGTTTTGGAAAAGGAATACAGAACAGAAACATGTCTCCATCACCTTATTAAAAAATTACCTGTATTGGTTGTTACAAATACTTGAGGTGGAATAACTGATGATAATACTTATACACACTAACCGAATGCCCGGTGCCTAAGTAATCCCTAATCTTTCTTCATCCAATAAATTATTTTTCAAGTTTTGACTTGTTCTATTTATCTGGAACATAAATGGACATAATGACCTAAGAGTCTTGTTAGCTTCTAGGCTCAGTTTTGACAGGGGCTATTAATGTTTGCTTCAAAAAGACATAAAAGTATAGTGCAGTAATTGATAGTAATCTTAATGAAATAAACATCATCATAATACTAGGTCTGTGGTTTCAATTTCCTAATAGTTTGGTGCAGCAGAGGTAATTTTTTTTTTTTTTCTCCAGAGACTTTTCTCCACTATCAATTTCTTGAAACTAATATTAATGCACAATTAGTGCTTTTATTATTCTAGGTTATAGTCTTTCATTATGATGATTTTTACTGTGCTTATGAGATTCATACAGGGTCACATTCCCTAAAGTTCCAAGTATGAACTCTCTTTCCACAAAGTATATTACAGTTTGACAGATATTTTTAATTTATTTAATACTGATACCTTTAATGGACTGAGTGAATATAGACCTTGTGTAATAATTAATTTTGTTCCACTGAATTATTCAGTTCCTGTTTTCCTTTAGGCAGAATTAGACATCAAGCCACCAGTGGAAACTGTTAAATTTCTTGTTAAGATAACAAATACCAGAAGATCCACTTTGCAACTTTTTTCACACTGTGATTGCTCAGAATGGATGCATTCTAGAGTTATTTATTCTATACATTTGCATGTTTTCACAATATTGACAAGGTTTCTTATCTTAATGTAATATGTAAGTATAACAGCAGGTCTGTGGAATGTTGGAAAAGGCAACACATGAATGACACATACAGTTTTAAGTCATGACAAGACAGATATCACTTTCCTGGGAAAAATGAAGTTTTCAACAATGGATTTTACTAGTGTTATGCACTGAAATTGGATTTTTCTGTGTCAATAAGGAGAAGATCAACAGAAGATATTTAAGCGGATACGGAATTAGTATAATGCTAGAAGAATAGTTAACAAGAAAGTAAAAAGATTGAAACAGATTTCTGATACCACTGTGTGCGAGTAGAAAAAGACATTCAAGCCAGATTTCATTATTAATGGTATAGCAAAATCAATCATAAGAATAACAGCGGAGGGAGTGATGTGCATAATGTTGATAGAGCATTTCAGGAAAGTACATTTGCTTCAAAACAATGTGGTAAAAACTTTTTTAAATAGCAGCTTACATAGTTTAGAACAGTATTTTTAAAACGTTCTCTGTTTCATGAGTCATTCAACATTTTCCTCATAATCAAGGGAGCAGTTTCTATCAGGAGGATTTGGGAATTCTGTATAAAGATGAGGAATGTTTTCCAAGTGTTTTCAAACACACAGACACAGAATAAAATCATAGAATGAATGGTTTGGGTTGGAAGAGACCTTCAAAGATCATCTAGTCCAACCCACCTGCCATGGGCAGGGACATCTGCCACTAGATCATGTTGCTCAAATCCCCATCCAACCTGACCCTGAACAATTTCAAACGCAAGGGGATACACAACTTCTCTGGGAAATCTGTTCCAGTGTCCCACCACCCTTATCACAAAAAATTTCTTCCTTACGTCCAACCTAAACCTACCCTCTTTCAGTGCAAAATCATTGCCCTTTGTCTTATCACTACAGGCCTTAGTAAAAAGCCTTTCTCCATCTTTCTTACAACTCTCCTTTATATATTGAAAAACTGCAATAAGGTCCCCCTTAAGGTTTTTCTTTTCCAGGCTGAACAACCCCAATTCTCTTCATAGGAGTGGTGTTGCCTCTCTCTGATCATTTTCATGGCTCTTCTCTGGACCCTCTCTAAAAGGTCTATACCTTTCTTGTACTGAGGACCTCAGTGCAAGAGAAAAGTCTTTTTTTAATCGACAATACTGCTTGGAATATGTTTTATATAACTAGCCCTGAAAGCTCTTCTTATTGCTCTCATCAGAAACAAAAATGGTAATTTTTAAATTATTCATGGACTTTCTTTCTCCTTGAGGCAATATCTGACCCACAAATATGTAAAGGATGAAAAATGGCTTTCTGACAGATAAAAGAAATGCTTATTTACATAGCATTCACTTAATTCCTCTTGATTTATAGTAATGTTTTAAGTAAGCATTTTGCATATTATGTTTAGTGTAAAGGACTGATTACAGAGATATTCCTTCTCTAATCTGCCTAGCAAAATCAGTACTTGATGACACTGATTTTACTGAGGCTTATTTCACAAGAGACATACAGCATCACATAAATGCCCAAGTTCTGACATAACAGCTGTCAGCCTTGTGCTTATTTAACTCTTTCTATTTTACTTGATTATTTCAATTAAGGTTGGCCAGTCTTTGTTTCCTGCTTTAGAAAAAAACAAGCAAAAAACCCCAAAAAAAACAAACAAACAAACAAAATCAGAGAACTACACTTGCCTTATTTGCAAATCCACAGATGAAGCAGGTTTCTTAGAGTTATACAAGGCACCCCACTCCTCATTTGTAACCACCCTGTTACATCTAGTAGATTACAAAACTTGAATTCTTGTTTTAATGGTCCCAAGTCATATTTGTTTGCAATTCCACTTTTCTATTTCCTTTCTGTAGGTGTTTTTTTTAACTTACAACTTAGAAACTACCACAAATAAATTAAACAAAGCAACACGTTTTGTAACAGATTACAAAGAGCCCCTCCCCTTGCAGTTGTCAGATGTTTTAATACATACTATTAATAAAAATACAGAGGTTTCCATTTTCTTAAGGGAACTTGCTTTAATGTTTAAAATTTCACTTACCTTTTCACCTTGCCAAATCTAGCAGTTATCTGAAAGGCTTGACAGTAATTGTCAAGGTCACAAATAAAATCCAAGCTATAGCTGATTCACTAAAAAGAGTCTGCAGAGAAAAAAGAAATCCATGTAAATCTTTCAGAATATTTCTTTTCTCTCTCTTTTTACCCAGTGGTTCACTTTACAAAATCATTTTATTGTGTACAAAATAGCTAAACTTGCTCAGGTTAACATTCTCTTTCCTGGTGCTAACACGGGTTAATCCACACATTGTGAATGAGTAATTCATGAGGAGAAAAAAATTTCAGAGATTAAATGGATATTCTGGGGGCAAAACTACAGAATCTATGTTCCTTATATGTGGTGACTACTCTGGGAGAATTCATCCACATATCCCTCATTGTTTCAGTGGAGCATATAAAGATTAAAGCTGTAAAAGTGCAAGGCAAAATTTGAATGATCCTTTTTTCGAACTAAAATAGAGCAGAACCACGGCTGTATATTATTTTTTGTTTCTCATTTATGTGATGAAGTGTTTTAGTGGTATAGCTGACAAACACTTGCATGCAGTCCATTTAGAATGATAAGACAATGATAGAATTATCATTCTGAATTATGAATGGTTTGGGTTGGGAGGGACCTTTAAAGATCATCTAGTTCTTTCTTGGTAAATTGGTCTTTTTAGTTGATTTCCAAAAATAGAAATGAAATCTGATGTGTTGTTTGGTGAGGGAAATACTTCTGCTCTATAGCAGAGAAGGACTCAGATCCTTAAGAATCAGGGAAAGCTATGAACCAAGGTACTCTTAATTGCTTCTCATCTTCTATTAGTATTTGCCTTTCCACTAAAACATGGTGCCTGAAGTTAAATATGTCATGCGAGCAAACCATACATACTGTTGTACAGAACCCATGAAGCACCACTGTCTTCCCTTTAATAGATGTTTTCTAAACTGCAGAGTTTGAAAGCTATCTTGATTGGAGAATGGGGGCATAATGCGTAAAAATACAACTTTCCATGAGATGACAGGCCATTCAGGAAGAAATGTATTTATTTTCTATCAGCTCAAATCAAGCAAAAATGTTTAGCTGAAATACTACAGCTCAGATTGCTATCTCCAGTGACAGGATACATCTAATTTTCATTTTCATTTTGGGAATTCTTAATGCTGACAGACTTAAATTTTTAATAGATAGAAAAATGTACTTCAAAATTTATATCAAAACTATTTTTTAAAATAGAATTTTTAGAGGAAATGTCCCTTTTTGTTGGACTAAGAAATATTTTTTATGAGACAAAAATTTACCAGCCAAACAGTAAAATAAAATCCAATGAGGGGGAAAAAAACTACGATTCTATGATATAACAAAATTAAATTAATTTTCTAACACTACAGTCTATCTATCGTGTTCTCTGCAAGAGAGTGCTCTAGACTGGCATTTAAATTCTAGATTAAAATTTTTGTTGTAAATAACAAGAGATACCTTAGAAAAAATGGCTCAAAGTTTGTAGAAGACAACTAAGACATAATGTTTAAATCTAGGCTGCTTCACAGGTACTTGGAATTTGGATTTCTCACAGATTCTCACAGGAGACAAGAAGATGAATTTTGGGGAAGAACTTGAACTCCTCCAAGTTCTTACCCCTGTTAAGGCTAACAATGCATACGCTGCACACAACACACAGAAGAATTCCCAGAAATCTCAGTATACTTTTAATAAAGCAACCTAAATGGTATGTTAAATTTCAGTAGTTCTGTTATGTCTCTTCCTCAGTCTACGTATTTGATATTCTCTCTCATAGAAGAGATATAACAAACACTCCTGAAAACCATGATAAATTACCAAGAACCATTATTATCTAGGTATGCCTGTGCTTAGCCCTTTTTTATACTTTCCTTCTGACTGTGGGGAATATAAAATGACTTACCTAATTTAGGAACAAATTCCCAAAAAAAAAAAAAAAAAAGGGTAAAATAACTGATTATGAAATGTGTATCAAAGGCAAACATTTGCAACACAGGAACAGAATGTGTGCATAATTCGGCTGTTTCTTTCCTGTTTAAACATGCATAAAATCCCTAAGAGAGTGTCTCTGCCATAGAGCTTGCTGAATTTGGGTAGGTGCCTTTCAGAGACAAAGAACTTCAGACTTTTATTTCTTCTGTGACAAGAGTTACATAAGGTCTTCCTCCTGACCTGCTTAGTTATTTTTTTTTTTAATAGCACCTTGCTATTAGCAGAGCAGGTCAGATTTGTCCAGCAGAAGTCACTCACCAGTTGGGTGCTGAATGTCACCTTTCACGTAGAAAATAGTCTTTGAGCTAATAGACATAAGCTTATGTGACAGTATCAGGCAATATAAGTCTCTAAAGGTTTCATGCCAAAGTATATACCACAGATCAAGATCACCGGGTACTATGATAAACACAATGTTGTATTAGCAAACCAATTGTGGGGATTTTTTAATTAAAGTGCAAGAAAAATGGAACTAGTCAAAGTGAAAACCAACTCAAAACAAAAAAAGTGTGTGTGTGTCTCTCAAAAGAGCCTATACATGTACCAGTACTAATTCAAGTTTATCCATAAAAGAAATCTTTCCCCTCTTAACAATAGGTTTTATTTAAGTTCAAGATTTATAACTTCAATAAAACTACTACTCTTCTCTGGATGAAGTTGCATTAAAATCAGAACTTGCCACATTCTTAAAAATATCTCTCTCTCTTTATCTATGTCTGTATAAAAAAAAATAAATAACAGGCCAACTTAGATAAACTGTCTACATGTCACTTAAATTCCTTGAACTTTGAGGAAAATAAACAACTCCATATACTTTGACTTAAGAGTACAAATTTCCCACTGAAAGAATTTAAACTTTTTTTTTTAGATACTTAGGAAAAAATATGCATTAGAAATTCACATTTTACACAATATTTATTATATGTACAAAAAAAAGTGTCACACAGTAGTAGCTTGAAGCAACTCAAAAACTGTAATTGATAGACAGACTAAAAAACACTGAAAACCACCCTACCACTTTCTTTGGAGTTGGATATTGTGAGGGAAAGATTAGTACATATAAAGTCAGAGATAATGGTGAAGAAAAGTCTTTGAAAACCTCAGACCAGCTCTATCTACCGGCTCTAATTATTTTTAGGAGTCTTGGGAAATAAAATGTAAGTTGGGACGAAAAAAAAATCGTATGTGTGAAGTACAGCCTCTCATTTTCTGACATTATGAAAAAGTGTTCTTTCTCCAATAGCACCACAGCTTGAATTGTGCTGTTTATTATTCAATGAAGGAATGGAAATGAATGTAGGTCTTGTCAAACACCAACATGCATCACAGGCACAGAAAGAGATTAGGCAAAATGGAAGCATCTAAGCTGTCTCTGAACAAGAACTGGTAGGACAAAGTAAAGTTTATGGAAATAAGTTTCTTCTGACTATAGTGACACATGTAAGTTTAGGCAAATACATGATACAGCACCTGCTAGTCTGTGTACTCTTGCAAGAGGTGTACAATAGCAGCAACTTAACCAGCACTGCAGAGAGGATAATGCTAATATTGATGTTCTTTGTTTAGTAACATCTGTCTTTCAGTCATATATTAAAAAAATTCTAGTTATCCAATGCTGAATCATCATCTAAGAATAGGATATTTGATATTCAAATGGTATTTGGAACTGAACAAGAAAGTCAAAGAAGAAAACAGGGACTGTTCATAGTAATGTGTGCACATTATGAGATTTTTTTGTTGCTGTCACTGAACCGCTGCTCATCTGGAGACCACTATACATGATTGCCAGCCACCTGGTTCAGAAATATACAGGCATATGGCACAATTATTAATACTGACCCAAAGATATTGCAGTAAACACACTCCCATTTTGAAAAAAAACATTTGATAAATATTCATCTAATAAATGTAAACAAATGTGTTCCATTATGAATTCTATTCTATAAACACTATAAACATTGCTTTCAGTGCCAAAGCAAAACCTCCTGAATGCCAGTTCACTATAGTTTTGGGAGTTATGCATATTATATCTATGACTTTCACTAATATCTGATAAAATTAAATGGAAAGGAGAATAGTAAAATAAAAATATAACATCATGCTGATCAGCATTCAAATACAAAGTATGGCTAAACTCTGAATTAGCCTAGCCATTTTGCAAATACAGGCATAACACTTAATGTGGTCTTAAACAACAAGCCAAACTTAATGAATGTGTTAGAAACAAAATGATATACATCATGACCATGCTGGTCGGAAAAGAAAAGGCCTAGATCTAAATGATGGTCTTAAAAAAAGGTATTACATATTTTTAAAAGAATTAACTGAAAAAGATTTGAATAAAAAAAACCCTCCACAAGAAAATTATAAAAGAAAAAAATCCCACTTTTTTACATATGTCTTCACATCAGTTCTGAAAGCAAACTGTATTGTTAGTGAAAGATTTTAATGTATATTCTTGTTCTAAGTGAGGGAAAAAAATACTTCTGATGTGAGACATACCTGATAATTAGTTTAAATAAGCAGTTCTCCTTCTTGTTGATCTACCAACAACCTTAGTTGCAAGGAGACATGGAAGATGGTAACGAGGGATCTGGACTCTATTTCATTCTCTAATGAGTCACAGAAACTAAAAAATCCCGTTTAAAAGGTTAGTCAATGAACTTCAGAAAAACAAAGCCTGAGAATGAAAGTGTGAGTAGGTGAAGAGCTGTCTCTAGGGGCTAAATCATGAAAAAGATATGTTTCTAACCCTCCAGTTTCATGTTAAATATCCTAAAGTGAAGATTATAAGGTGAGAGCTATGGACAAACAAACCTAGAAAATACTGAAATAGATTTTTATATGTACATGCTATATGTAATTGTAATACATTATTAGCTACCAGCAGTTCCTGCTACTGGAAAGGACAACCGAGATTTTACAGAAAGAATTTTCAGCTGTGTTTTAATAAAGCAGTGAAACTAGTCTAAGAAAATTATGCAAAGTCTACGCAAAACCATGCATCTAGGGGGAAAAAAGGTTTAAATGCAGATAAAACACCAGTAAAGATTACGATCCACTTCTAGTTTTTAAGATATTTCTTTTTAATTAATCGATTTTGGTCCAAATTAAATGAAGTATTATTTTCCTCTCATACTTCCCATGATAAAAGTATCCTAGCATTTTCCAGTTGCTCTTTCTTATAAATTCACCAAAACCAACAGGTCTTCCAGGTTTAAGCTACAGCTCTGCAGCAGAAAGCACTGGAAGTATTATCATTCCTCCTGCTCTATAATTGGTGCCAGACCAAGCTGCAAAAGAAGGCATACCAGGCAGTAAGGTATGAACATGTGATGGGAAGGTGCAAAGAAGAGAGAGGCAGACTCCTCTCCGTGGCACCCAGTGGCAGTACAAGAAGCACCAGACACAAACCCAAATACAGGAAATTTCATTTAAGTGTAAGAATAGACCTAACTGTGAGGGTAGTCAAACACTAGACCACGTTGCCTGGAGAGGTTGTGGTGTATCCATTCTTGGAGATATTTGAAACCTGATTATTTGTAGCCCTGAACAACCTGCTCTAGCTGACCCTGATATGAGCAGGGGGTTTGGACTAGATAATGTCCAGGGACCCCTGCCAACCTCAGCCATTCTGGGATTCCACAAAACAGATGTAGAAGCTCTATAATACAGTCAAGTCACTCAAATCGTGGACCTTGAATCCCAGGGTGTTATGCTCCCAGGCAAACAGTTGCAGTATGCCTGGTTCAGGAATCCCTTGCCTACATCCAGGGTCCCCAATGTTTCCATGACTACTGGATCCAGGCTACAACTTTTCCATGTGCTTTCTTCCAAGCAAGACCTCAGAAACACTGGGACTTGCAGCAAGGCATCAGGTGGTCCAGGAAGAGGCCTGTCAAAATACTATCCTGAATTCAACTACTCCACAAAACACTTTGAGCGAAACCTTTCAGAGATGAAACCTAGCCAAATCAAACCTCATCCTAAACTGCTGCAGCTTAATTACCTCGTTTTAGTTTAAACTTCAGCTATTGAGTTTGATGTGTATTTTGTCAGCGAGCAATAGAGCAGGAATAAAGATACACCATACTTTTTATAAAATTAACCAAATTGTCAAAATCTTCAAACAGACAAAAAACTTTTCCTTACCCAGTAAGGAGTAATTTGGTGACAGGTATCCTATGATACATAGTGGTGAAGTAATTTATTTGGTTTATGTTGTCATGCTTGCCTTCAAGACCCAAACCAAATGTCCGACATAAGAGTTTCTCAAACATATAAACAGGCAAACCTCTGTTAAAGAGTGTCATAAACTTTTATATTTACTGCAAAAAATAGAAATGTTTCACAGAAGTTTACGTGAACATGTATGCTCATATATAAATAATACTATGTGCTTGCGTAAGAAATACATCATCTGAGAGGAGATAATTTAGTTTTCAAACTAGATAACTGAAAATATCAAGGTTCCTCAATCCTAAATTATACCTGATTTGTTGTCAAACTTCTGGTAACTGACTAGCAATGCAGAGTTCCACATTTTACTTCTGACTCTTCCCTTTTTAATCTGTCCTAATACTCTATTTCTTATTAACATAACCGCTTAACTTTACTTATTTCAGCAAAAGATAACTTAGTCTAATAAGCCCATTACAGGCTCATTAATGTCAGCCCTCTAAGGAAAGATCTGTATCAGCTGTCTTTCATCATTTGCCTCTCAGACAGCTTCTTTCTTTTTCTCCTCCCTCAAAGCTCATCTGGAAAGATGAGACACAGCATAAGCACTTTGCTCATTTGCCACCCGTCCAGTGGCCCCTACCGTCTTTCATTTTATACACTTGTCTTCCCAACTCTGCTATGGGACAGCTTTATCTTCTATCTTTCACTTATCTTGGAGATACCTTTCTTGTGTTTCATGAAAACTCCTCAGACAAAAAATTTAACTTTCTATTTCTAATTGACCCACAACTTTACCATTTTGAAAGCTGTATCACTTTCGGCTATCCAATTTTCATTATATTTTGAGCATCAGTCTCCGCGTAAATGCAGTTCTCTGCCCCGAGAGGATACTTTCGGATTGCATACAGAGAGTGGAAAAAATCCTCTGAATTCTTTACAAATTATTTACAGCTCTTCCTGTTGCACTGTAGCCCAACAAATCTTGCAAATAGATATTTGCACATCAAAATACCAATCTGTCTGGTTTTCATGTAGGTTATCTCAAGTGTATGAAAATGTTACTGTGGTTCACAAAAATAAGAGGGTTACTTCAGGGTCTCTGAAATCCCCGAAATAAAGATGCTGTATTTATATTTGCAATCCTAAACAACCTGTGCAACCAAAGAATAAGCGGACCTTCAGCATTTTGTGGTGGGTTTGCAGGGTTTAGAGAAACAGTGATACCTTATCTCACTTTATACTGAACTTATTGTAAGCTAAGATGTCTGAGTACCTTTGCCAATTCACTACATTTCACAGACAATCCATTCTGAACACTATGTAGAGCTACATTATTTATTTGCTTGTGAACTCTTTATATCATATTACCTTTATATGCAAAGGGGTGGTCCTATAATTCAGCTTGGAGTTCAGTGTTATCTTTATTTCAATGCATTTCTACATCTTAAGCTCCCTAAATGATACACAACGTAAAACCTTTCCTAATGGGTCCCAGAGAGCAAGGCTGATAAAAGGTATTCATTTATCAAAACCTCTACTTCAACGATCAGCATGTTCATTGGAAATTATAATACTTTTTTAGTAGAGGCTCTCAGGAACTCAAGACACTCATCAGAGATGCACTGCTGAATGACAACTGTATAAAGAAAGAAAAAGGTCACCTCATTGTTAGCTGGTTGTCCATGTTACATCAGCAATACTAATATGTCTTACATTAAATTAATTGCCAGGTAGCAAAAGTGAAACATTTCTCTAGGTTCTCCACTCTTGATTGTATTAGATAATTTAATTATGTAAAAATACCGTATGACGAAAAGATGCAAATCAAAACAGGAAATAAAAATTACGCACATAGAAAATGTATTTTTTCAGTTCGTATACATTAATTCTTTTGAAACTTTTAAAATTAATCTTTAAAGAACATACAAGAATCTTTTACCAAAAATAGAGAATTTTAAGATTAATGATTTAATTTATTAAAGAAATAATGAAATAGGGTTTAATATAACTAGGGAAAAAGTTAGTGGTTACCCACAACACTAAAAGACTGAATTTGATAATAAATAAGATTCCGCCAGTGCATTAGTATTCTGAGATTTATTAAACGGTTTGACTTGTTTTGTAAGCATATCCTCATCAGCGTATTTTCATGTTACACTGAAACAAACCCTGCAATTTTGTACACAATTTTTATTTCTTCCTCAAATCTCCTTGTGGAAATGTCAGTAAGTTTTCGGTGACAATCTTTCATTCTTTATACAGAAAATTTCCAAAACGATAAAGTTCATATTTTTTTTCCTGGTAAACTGCTATTCGGCCCTGTGAAAAGTAGCCACCCCCATCTCCCACGGCACTGTGGTTAAGCAGCATGTGAACTAGTTCCTGTTGAGTTCAATGGTATGTTTTCATATCTGTCCAGTTTGGAAAATTTCATCCACAGTCTGAAACTTCATGTAAATGTAAGGAAATATCCCTGTTATGGTTACTTTAAAATGGATCAAGTATCACCTAGTTTACAGATAAATAAATAAAAATACATGAGATCAAAAGCCATACAAAACGATTCCTGCAGCAAGAAGCTGTGGAAGCAATTTCATTGAAAGATAAACTTAATTTCAAATTATTTGAATGTTAAACAATATTTAGCTTATTTTATTATTTTCCAACTATTCTCAGCAGTGTTTATTCACCAGTAATCTGAGTTACAGTAGCAAGAACAATTGCAAAGGAAAATCTCTCTAAAGACTTGGACTCCAGAGATCCCAATAATCAATGTCTTAAAGTCTTTCAAGTCCGTTGCAATTAACCTTAAAACAAAACCAGAAACTTCACAGAGGAAAAGAAATAAATCATTAACTTTATAAATCTGTCTATACGGATCTGTCTGATCCGTAACACAATTTTCCAGGTCTAATTCTATTCGTGATTCATTGTGTTTGTCGGCTGTGGTTAGTAGAGATATTTTAATGGGTGCGAGTTCTCAGGGAGTTAATTTCAGCTATTGGACGATTTATATTACTTAGGGTAGAATCTCACGTAAGACTGGTCTAAGGAAACACATAAATAAAGCGCAGCATTAAGAGGACAAAAAGGAAACCACAGAAGTTAAGAAGTCTTTAAAAAGAGAAACACTTTCAGGGAGCCAGCCCAGCTTTTCTGTAGGCAAAACTAACACAACTGAGAGAAGGTAGCGAAGGCATTTTAGATAATATATTCAGTGTAGGGCAAGATTAAGGTAGAGTGTTCCAGGGCCACTGGGTAAAATTTGAGATTTTATATCCTAAACCACAGACAACTCTGGAAGAGTCTTAAAAGTGGGTCATAGGATTCAAAAGAGTTCTTACAATACAATTCTTCACTGTAAAAAAAAAACAAAACCAAAATCCCTTTGTCACCAAGCACTTGCTAAAGACAGACGTTCTTGGAGTCTAGCAATATAGTGTGAGTTTCCTATCTTTTAATTATTTGCACTTGATACAGTGAACATTATTAAAATGTAACGTTACACCTCATGTGGATTAAGCACATAATACAGTCAAAGTTAACAGTTTAATTTTCGCTTTAATTCCAATGCGTGTGACACAAATAGATAAATACGCCCAGACAAAAAAACTGTGCAACAGTCATCTTCAGTCTGTATGAGAACACATTAGGTCTTTTAGTTGAAATTAGGTTAGTTTAAATGGGTTAATTGTTGATGTTCTTGCCCTGTATTCACTTAATCCTTATTTGTGACAGTTTTTCTTAAAAAGTGCACTAATTACATATTCTTATGAAAATCCATGATCTAACATTGTAATGCATTTTGTTAATATACGTGATTAAGATCTTCCCTCGGGATCTGCTGATATAACAAAACATCAGCTTGATGCATCTTTAGCAATACGGATATAGAGTACTCTGGCACCAGACCCCAGAAGACTGGGGTCTAGAAGGCTGAAAGGTACCACCAGAGGAGTAAAACCGAAACATCTCACAAATAGGATTGGTTTAGTCAGCCAAACCATGCTTTCTTTATGCTCTACACTCACTGAAGAAGTGAACTTAGTTGGCCTGTAGAAAGAAGCTGTTAAGATTGCATATTCAGAGAGTCAGAGTATTTTTAATAAACATCTATAGTTATTAATGGTGTTTTAGCTGTTTCATGATGGTATCTAATGCAGCACAGACTAAAGCAGGGAAAATAACAAACACCTAATGAACTCTTCAAAACTTCAGAGAAATGTCCGCAACAACCTAGTCCAAGTTAGAATACCTTACATTCAAGTCCTACACCAGTACAACACATTTTACACCAAATTATTTTTACTAATTATTAAGTCCTGGGAAACAACTTGAGCTGAGAAGTTTAAGTTTTTTTAATATCTGATTCATTATCTCTCCAAGGTCTAATTCCTTTTTTCCAGGAGTTAAATCTTGGTTTACTATCACCATTACTATAAAGAAAGACTTAACTACTTAAAGAGCAGAAAAAATATTGCTCGATTTAAGTTGATTAGCTTCAAATAGCAATTTTAAAGCACTGATGTGAAAAAGAAAAAGGGGAAACAAAGATCAATAAAGTACTACTTAGGCCATCAAAAATATAAATATACAGTATGGTGTTTTTTCCCCTCATTGAGTTACGTGAGGAGATCTATTCATATAAGGAACTTCATATGAGGAATTTTAAATATCCTTAGAAGAAAGTCAGTCATGCATACTTGACAAGCTGCTTGTCATCCAACAACAAGTAAACAAGATGCTTTATGCATAAACATTAGCATATAATGAAAATAGATCTCTCAAATAGCATGCTGAAAAATTTCCATTATCCTAGAAATCTATACCATAGTGTAATGAAACAAATAAACCAAACCTTAAGCAATTATTTTTGTAAACATCAATTACAGATCTATAACTACATAGGAAAGACTAAAAAATCCATGCCGTTCAGTACGTCACACAGGCTGTGAGATGTGAAATTAGACAAAAAGGAACATCACAAAAAAAATGGTATCAGAACAGAACTAGATTTGGTAACATTTCTGGGAAAACTAGAAAGATAATCACCAGTAAGGATATCAAGCTGTTAAAGGACAGAGGGTTTGCATTTTATCTCTTGAATAAGTTGCAATAATTATTTCAATACTAATGAAATTTTCATCACATTAAATATTTGTTTGTTCATGTCCACAAGTCCTAAATGATATGAGAGGCAGATTTCCCTATTTATTAGAAATCAAAATAAATACTGAAAGTCTTTGGAAGAACTCTGAATTTCATGCTCTGAATAATATCATAAGTCCTCCTGTTTTTAGACCATGTGTATATGCTAGATAAGGATGACTTCTTGCCTGTCAAATCCCCATAGACTACCTTAATTTTAGCATTTTTTTTGAAAATCAAGACCCAGCCAGATTGCACTGTTCAGATTTTCATGTTGCTGGAAAAATTTCACATTTTAAAATATTTAAACTGCTCCAGAAGTAATCAAGGGGAAAGAAAAAAGGAAAAAAAAGATGTTCTTCAACAAGGTCATGTTAATAGGCATGGGTTTTTTTAAGTGACAAAATAAAAAATGATTAAAGGTTTGACCTAAGCGTAATTATACACAGTTTTCTTAAACATGCATATGTATAAGAATATACATATAAACAGCGAATGTCTAAACAGAGTTGTGTTCAAAAAGATTGGGAAAACAAGAAAAAAATTTGAGTTTTCACAAAATTCTTGTTACCTATATGTGACTTCTTCCTAACAAAAATAGCGTTAACGAAAACTTCTTTTTCCTATTTTTAGCATAATTTAAAAGCTGTGACGCTTCATAGAGCTGAACCTAAAGTTACTTCCAGGTTACCTGTACTTGACACCTCCTATGGATATTTCTCTTTTGTCTGTTGACTTTTTGGATGCTCTGTCTCTTTCTGTTAATTAAAGTCAGGCATGAATACACTGTAAATAAAGTGAGTCAGATCATGGCTGAAGGTTAAATGAATTGACCCTTAAAGCTTTGGTAAAATCCGTATTTCAGGATTTCAATAGTTCTCACAGTTTATTAAGTTCTGGATTTTCTGTCAAAAGTCTTAGAACTCATACATCGAGGGGGTACAGGTTAATCACAAAAGCTAATGCCAGAAACATAGACTCCAATCCAAAGTTTTGAAAATTCTTTATATCAGGGAGGAATTTTCAAGCCCAGCAGTGTGCTGCTAGTTTGGCCTCACATATTTCTCATCATTCTGTGGTGCAGCAGGATCTGGAGGTAAAAAATGTGCAGTGCATGCTGCAGTTTCCCAGAATGCATGCAACAGCATGCTATTCTGCTTTCCAGGTCATTTTTTATTATTGTATCAAACAAGAATGACTTTTCTGGCCATCTATACTCATAAAACAAAGAAAAATATTATTTAAAAATTCAGTATTTTTAAGAATTAAAAATAATAAAGAATTAAAGAACAAAAGACTCTGCATCTTCATTTGTTATGAATAAGTATATGTCCCCAGATGGGGAGGTATTTAATAGCAGACAGGGCTGAGCTCCTCCATCTGAGAGAGGTGTCACTCTTTGAAAGTGTTTCAAAACATGATGTAATTTTGTGCACGTGAATTCCCTTTACAAGACATTAGAAATCCAAAACTACAGTTTGTATCTATTAAGAAGGGGTTATGGATTTAGCTTATGGTTCTGCAGACCACATTATTCATTGTTCTCTTCCACATTATTCAAAAGTTTCTGCAAGAAGTTGAGTATTTCTTACTGCTTCTACTGTTGAGTATTCTTACTGCTGGTAAAAGTATTCAGCAACTCACAGAAATCAAACCCTGGGCTCTTTCACAGAGTCATCAGGAATTATTGAGGAAGATCTCCAAGACATTAAAAGAAAACAAAATACACAAGCAGTTGAAATATATTAAAACCCCAAAATATTTTGAAGTCGGTGCCACAAAATTTGCCCATCTGCTCCTCAATCATCAGACCAGAAAATTGAAAAAGGCAAGCTCTTATGAGAACTATAGTGAAGGACACAATTTTAATTAAACTATGATTTTATGCTTTAAACTTTAAAGTATGCTTCCAGTTTTCTGCATTTTTCAATTCTGTACACAGATGTGTATTAAGACTCCAAAAATTAGATTTTTAAGATACCTTCTCAACAATGACAAAGGCAAGAATTTCCCAAGACCAAGCACTAACACCGTAGCAAATACCAAATAACCACACTTTCCATTTAGAAAGTAAGAGAGAGAGACTGACTTTTTAGTAAACCCATGCAATATGCATCTCTAGCAAGAGACTGGAACTGAAATAGTAGTATAAGAATATTTGTAGGACTTTCATGAATCCACTTTGACAACATTTCAAGTAATTTTTCAATTGTTAACAATCTTACTTTGTCAGTTCTGGAACAAAAAACTCTACAAGTACCACTAAGACAAAAATCAAAACTATTAGACAATGTGGAACCACCCACATACAAATTGATACTTCCATAGAATTATGGCCTTGCTTTTAGTGCCTGACAACCTGGCAAGAGGATGAGTTGCTAATAATACCAGACACTGCTCTGAGACTTTCCTTTCAGCTCAAACAACATCCCTGTAAGACTTCATTCCAAGTAAAGTTCAAATGCCAGAAAAACCTGCAGATCTTAAGGACACCTGGAGTAAAAAGACTTGATTTAATACCACTATGGGCTTCTACTATGTATGAGGGAACTCTCAAAATTATTTTATGTGGATTGCTAATATACCGCTAAGGGGCTTGCACAAAGCACTGGTCATTTAGAGGATTTTAAGAAATACAGTCTTTATACAATATTATTAACTGAATCAGCTTTTGATATTTTCCTAGAAGTATATTAGGTACATTTTCTAGTAGGTCACAATTTCACTTTAGTCTGCAGCTTTATGGGTAAAGAAAATGAAAACTCAGTGTTAGAGGTTATATTGAGTAAGAAGTTACAAGAGTTACAGTTTAGGCAAACAATTCTCTCTTAAATAGTGTGAAATATTAAACTAACACCCTGAAAATATAAAGTCTGGAAAAGTAACTGGTGTTAAACAATATATTACACTCCCTGATACGCTTATATTTTACAAAACCCGATCCCTTTGCAAAGGGAAGTATTACATTAACTTGCCTTTACAGAAATTTTTACATGTATGATAAAAGTCACCAGAACTCAAACTTCAAATGATTTAAATCTATCAGAATTTTCTGAAGCTGAATTACGTAAAGCCCTCTTTACTGTTGCCCTAAGAAATCTTGCTACATATTACATAGAAAAAAAAAATTGAGTAAACTTATTGGTTCTTTAAATTTTGATTTCCACAGAAGTAGTAGCAATTACTTTACTTTCCCCAAAGATATGCTTGCCTAAATTTTTTCTTCTGAACTTTTGTGTTTAGAATAAAGCTACCATGATGTACAAGGCTCACATAATGTGTAAGGCTAGGTCTGTTTCAACTATGTACAGAGACAACACTTTCTGTCTGCAAAGCAAATTGTTTGCTTTCCTCAATCCTCTGCCTGTCAGATGAAATGTCTATTATATTTCCAAAAGTCCTGACTGGAAGAAGGTGAACTTGGTGCTCTGTTTTTCATAGTCTTAATCCTGAGGTAAATTGATCTTCATTAGAACAGACACCTACTTTTCCTTTCAGTTTACAGTGGATGTTTTCCTCAATTAACAAGGATAGACAAGTGCTGAGGTGGCTAACATCCAATCAGTCAAAGAATCGGTGGTTATAGAGCTCTAGAGGAGGTGAAAAAGAAAGTGGTTTACCGGAAACAAGTGACACCACCTCCTCTAGTGCTCCTGCACAGCTTGTGTTATTCCTACTACTGGTAAATGCTTCCTTTGAAGAGCACAGCTGTCAGAGGTTAAGTTTTCACTGAGCATAATCTATTTTTTCAGAAAAAAACCACCCTATCAGTTGTTATTTTTCATGCAGAACCTAATTATGCAGAAAAAAAAAAAAAGGACCATACCTGGAGAGAGACATAAGAGTGCTACTGCTCCCACATGTACTCATTTCAGAATTGGGTCAGGTGTTTTCTTGTTTGGAGTGAATTTGTAAGAAAATGAGGCAACTAGCTGTGTTACTTGGCATTTAATTATCAGCACGATTTACTGGGTTACTATAGCTCCCAGTGTCACTCTAAGCAGAAACATATTGAAATGCTTCAACTTTGTCCTTGGACTTTTACCGCTCCCTACAAAAGATGTTTTTTGATACCCTAGGATCATGAGCAGATATTATTTATGACAATTACACTTAATCTCTTTCTGGTATATTGAATACAAGTTACAGTTCAAAGAATATAGTTTATCTTCCTTAGAGGAAAATATCTTCTACATAAAATAACCTGTTTGCATTTTTTGTGAACTGTGAGCTATAGAGCAGCTCAGCACAGAAGAGAACAAGCGATTGCACACTTCAGGTTCTTCTGTATAATACTATAAGAAAAAATGTGAGATCATAGAATCATAGAATTGCCTAGGTTAGAAGAGACCTTTCAGATATCTAGTCCAACCATCAGTCTAACACTGACAAAAACCATCGCTAAACCATATCGCTAAGCACTACAACTATCCTTCTTTTAAATACCTTCAGGAATGGTGACTCAACCACTTCCCTAGACAGCTTGTTCCAATGCTTAATAACCCTTTCAGTGTAAAAATCTTTCCTAGTATCAAATCTAAACCTCCCCTAGTGCAACTTGAGGCCGTTTCCTCTTGTCCTATCACCTGTTACTTGCGTAACAGGTGACAGATCAACCCCCACCTCTCTACAACCTCCTTTCAGGCAGCTGTAGAGAGCAACGTCATGTAGGACTTCAGGGTGACTGACATATATGAGGGGAAAGATTCTTCCAGCACTAAAAAATCTCTGTAATTTCTTAAGTAGTAGTAAATACAAAGAAAATCAGATAATTATTTGCTAGCCCACAACATAACAAATTGTCTATTAAACTTCATTCCAGCAGAGAAAGAGAAATCAACTGCTAAATTAAAATCAGTGGTTTCTTAACTACAAGGGATCCTGTCCAGCTTGTATTAAGTTCATGAGACATAACAAATATTACTTCAAATGACTAGTTTCACTAAGCTAATAAACAAATGAACTAACTTCTTAGAAACTAATTAAAAAACAGATCGTTAACAGTTTAAGTTTATATATGTGCACACATATTTTAGTAAAAATCCCCAAATTCTTAAAACTAGAGGAAACAATTCTAGTCATTAAGTGAAAAGTATTGTGTATTTTAATAAGTGATGTACGTTTTACATATAGTAAACACCTTAAATATATAAGGAAGAGTATCTTGAACTAATGAAGTTACCTTTCTTCTCCACTGGCACAGCTATTACTGTAGTGACCAGTCTGTCCAGCCCGAAAAAACTCTGCAAAATATTGAGGAATATTCAAGCACGTTAATAAGAAGCATTAAAAATTGAATATATATTTATATTTCCTATTCAAGTTCTCTTTCAAGCAACTCCGTCGACTCAGTTTATCAAGGAGATATTTTTTGCAAAAATCTTTAAACATCTCTCTGGGGAACAGAAATTTCCCAAGTCAGAGCTTCCCAGTCTGGCATATATATTTATAACAAACCAACAAGGTGGAATAAAACTACAGACACTGGGAATAAAAATAGATTTTTACTTTTATTTTTTTTTTTAACAACAGAAGGCAATTATTCATTAGAACCATTACCTGAGGCTGAGCCAAATTCTCCATGACTGGAAATTTTTAAATCAAGATTTTGTTAGAAAGACTCTAGTTCAATGGCAGTATTAAACGCGCAATAATAATTGGGTCTTTGATTTATTGTAAAGGAGATCAGGTTACATGATCAGCATGAACTTTTCTGACTCTACGAAGCTGCTCAGAAAAAGAATAAATATCCAAAAAATGAACTAATATACACTAACTCAGGATTGAAAAATGCAGCCTCCGTGTTAATTTTCCATAATAGCCCATCTTTTTCATAATCCTTACCCATTTTCTTGTTATTTGACGTTATATATTTTTAAGGAGAATGAATTAGAAAACATGTAGATATATCTATGTTAGCATCAGTTGTTGGAGAAGACAGCAAACTTTCCAATAAATGAAAACAGAAAAAACTTTTGATACGGATTACACTAAATGCAAAAAAACTACACTGAGGGTATGTGTAGTAGCATACATACAGCATATGCATAGACGGCATACTGGTAATCTATAATAATTAAATAATGTATATATTGACTTACTGGAAAAAGTTATAATGGGAGACAATTAAAACTGTATATATTAAAAGCCCTGCAATTATTTTTAGTGAAGACAAAAATAAATACAGTATTACTAGAAACTTGACTTCTATATAATTCAATTTTACATGTAGTAGGAACCAGGCCACTAAAATTACAAGCCTCCTGAAGAAAGAGTTTGGTGTAATTTTGAAAGATTCAGCCTCCTCTTCATTCAATGCTAGTTTATTCTCTGTCAACTCCTTTTCAGCTCAAGTTACGCCTATATGAGAGCAAGGAAACGAGAAAGAAAAAAGCATCTGTTTTATTTCATAACCTTAGGGTGGAAGTGGAAGAAAGCTTCCTCACTACCTGTATTCCTTATTTCTCTAGAAGACCTGAATTGTTACTCGCCGAGGAGACCAGCTCCAGTGCAGGGAAGTCCGCACTGGGGAAGGCAATCTCGGCAAAAAGAACGGCCCAGGGGCTCGTTTTTGGGGCTTTTCGAAGGCAGGAAAAGCAGCCGGGCCGGCACCCGGCAACTCCGGGGGCCGAAGGCAGGTGAGGAACCGGGGGCGGAGCCCACACCCCCAGCGGCAGATCGACCCGAGGCGGGTTGGGGCCCCCCCCCCCGCCTCATAAAAGAAGCCGTTCGGGAGCGCGGTGGCCAGGTCGTTGGGCGCTGAGTAAGCGAGTGGCGTGTGGGCATCGCCCAGGGGGTCACCCGGGAGCACCACGACAAGGGTGGGCTTCCTGGGCGGGTGGAGAGACTGGACAAAGAGTTTGGAAGAAGACCATGGCATCCGTGAGCTCCACGCCCACCAGCTGGGATGCAGCTTCCCAGACGGAGCTCCTGTGGGAACACGCACGCTGATATCGGGCTGCAGGGTGTGCTCCGCTCTTGTGGCGGTGTCGGATGGCAGTGGTGGGCATGCCTGTGGGAGATGTGCCCAGGTAGAGGAGCTCCTCTGCTTAGTGGTGGAGCTCAGGGAGGAGGTAAGCAGGTTGAGG
>VYZM01001455.1:38072-62297 GCA_013398915.1 Dromas ardeola
GGACAATGGCAAGAAGTTCCTGCCCGGCGCAACAGGCGCCGCAGTCGTGACTGCCCAGCAACTAACCCACCTTCCCAGGTGCCATTGGGTAACAGGGACAGTGCTCTGCAAGGGAACCTGGGCGATGATGAGCATGGTAGTTCTCCTGCCTTGGAGGTGTCAGCAAGGTCTAGTCAGACCACCCCTGCATCAAAACTTCTGCGGTAAAGAAGAAAAGACGGGTCATTGTCATAGGTGACTCGCTACTGAAGGGAGCAGAAGGCCCAATATGCAGGCCGGACCCGGTACATAGGGAGGTCTGCTGCCTCCCTGGGGCCCGGGTCAAGGACGTGAAGGGGAAGCTTCCTTCCCTGGTACGGCTCTCAGACTATTACCCGCTTTTGATCTTACAGGTAGGCAGCGGCAAGGTAGCAAGAAGAAGTCCAAGGGCAATGAAGAGAGATTTCAGGACCCTGGGACGGCTGGTCAAGGGATTGGGAGCACAAGTTGTTCTCCTCTATCCCCCAAGTTGCGGGGAATGATGTTTCACCATGTTTATACTTAGATATAAACCCAATATTTAAGGATAATTTGGGGGGATATTGACAATTATTTTGGGAAAAAAAACCCAGAAAATTGGCAACAACAACCTTTCACCTAGATTTTTGACACATCTATTTCCATATATCCATTTTTTTTTTCTGCCATTTATGCTGCTCTCTGTTGTACACATAGACACACCCTGGGAATGTCTCAATTAGTTTCTGCCTGGATTATTGTTTTTCTTTAGGCTTAAAGTTTTCACTTGTACTTTATATTAGTCCTTTCCTAAGGTCAGTTGTCATAGTTTATCACACTGAGGCATTCCCTTAATAACATTCTTCTAGTTGACGCTTTGTCTAAAAATTGGTATAACATGTTCCATAACTTTCCAATAAGAAAAACTCCAAACTCAATAGCTGAACCCCCACAATAGATAGTCTGATCTATCCTCTTTTTTCCTTTTTTTTCCCCTTCAGATTACAGTATTTATAAACTGCATTCACATGCTGTGTGGGCTCAGAGTATGAAAAGACAAACATAAGTTTCATTGTCTCTCACGGCAAGATTCCTTTCATTTCTCATACTTTTCCTGAAAACGAAATAATAAAAAACATACAACTTCGGTACAAAAGTACAAAAAAAAATGATATCATCCTATTGTTGAAAACTGAATACTAAGGAATCTTTTAATGGAGTTAATAATAAATGCTAGCAATATTTGAAAACACATCATACAAGCACAATATGTAACAATACAACTATGTTCAGAGTTTACTGCTATTTAATTATGGGCCAGCTATAAAATAAGAAGAGACATGTTTTGTCTCATTTGGTCTTAAAAATACATATTTTCACTGAGGGGAAAAAAAGACTGTCTTCTCCCACTATATTTCAAAGGTAGACATAAGCTAATCATTATTAGCATTACTATAACTATATAGTTATACCTGTCATTTTTATTAAGTATAATTTTACCTACCAGGCAACTGTTTAAAACAGCAATTTCAAATTTAGCTTTAAGGCACTCATTTAATTTATTTTCAAGCATATGCTTATTACTAAAATGATCTGGAATGAAACCTTAACACATTTCTAGTGCACAGTGAATACTTGAAAACATTGTTTAATTGCTATCTACAATGTTTTGGGAAAAGCACAATTTACGCATTACTTTTTTTTTTTCTTTCTCTTTTTTTTTTTTCCATAGGAACACTGCATTGTCTGCCAGACTGCAAATCCAGTTTGAAGTTGTACTTCGATGCCCTCTCTGCTACCCCTTTTTCTTTATGTTGAGATGATATAGAGAGAAAACAGCAAAAAAGCTTTTTAAAGCAATCATTAGACAAACAGTGGTGATGCATCTCATGCTGTCAGATCTTTGTTCAGATGAAATAGTATTAATACAGTGAAATAGCTATGACTCCAGCCAAAAAGTTTTAAAAGTCCTGAACTGTAGAAAATGTGCCTACCATATCTCCTAGGATGTGACCGCTTCAGAGGAAAACAAACAGGACTGAACATTAAACTATTTCATCAGACATTAAGAAAAAAGTAAAAAAAAACCAAAATAACAAATCACACATCTGAAAACTTGTTGAATTCTAAACTTCTATGAACCTACAATTGGAGTTTTTTAAAAGTTTGCTCTTAATCAACTAATAGAGAAGATTTAGTGGCCACTCTCGATTCCAAATGGAAAAATGCATTTCCAGGAGAACACGATGTCCGAAGAAGTTAGAAAGGCTGCCTGAACAGCCAGAGGAGAGTCACTGCTGTGATATTTTCAAAACAGAGAAAACTGATTACTGGATGGGTTTACTCTGGAAACATCCAAAATCAGTAGTTCGGAATTGCAATTAATATAATTCTATAGTTGCTTTTCATGGCATTTTTAGACATCATTCAGATCATCTTCCTATAATGCTGGCATTCCAGGGACCCCAAAACTGAAATATTCTCCAGACTGCATCTATGTCCAGATTGTGTGAACACTAGCAGGTAGGAATTTTAGCATGAATGTGGATTCTTTTTTTCCCCCTATTTGTCAGAGGTTCTAAATCAATGGTTTTTTTTAAAGCAGTTCTAATTACTACAAATTTTATTCCACATTACAGATTTGTCTACATAAGAGTAAAACTAAAGAAGGTCATTATTTGGTTAAGCAGCTGAAAAATTTCAGGCAATTCACATCAAGACTTAATTTGCATGAAATTTCAGAGTACTTTGGAATAGTAGCCTGACTCTTGTTCTGCTGCCAAAGCACATACTTCTGCTTACCTTTTCTTTTTAATTAAAAAATGCTTGTTGGTATAAGGAAAACACAGGATGTTAGAAACGAGAATTAACTGCACAAAGCATTTCTGTACCTGTCCAAGATCCCTTTCAGGAAGATCAGGTATGCTCTTGCCTCTTGCTAGAGTGACAGGAATGTTGTTTTATTAATTGCTATCTCTGTTTCTTTAGAATAGCTGATATGAGAAGTAATATTTGCAATTTAAAAAAAACAAGTGATGTTAATAATAGTGGATTAATAGTGATTTGTCATTGGATTTGATTAAGCAGGGCACATTTAATTTAAGCTTATAAATAAGCATTTTGCTGGGGCAGAGATGTATTCTTGCTATTTTTTGCCACTTAAAGAGAATTTATAACTAAAATCTGGAATGATTATTTCATTAAAGAACAGTTAATTAATATAAGGCATTTATACTTATTAGGTAAAGCCAGAATGTCTTTAGCTTTCATAGGTTTTCATTTAGCTTTTCTTACAGAATATTAGACAGGAACAACAATCATTCGAATTCTTTCATCTCATAAGAAATCTTAAAGTAATGCACCCCTCTCTTCAAAAGCCATAGATGAAACTAGTATTATTAAAAAGACTTTCATCAATAATAGAAGAAATTATAATAATAAATTCTCCAGCCTGACTCCCTTCAACATAAAGAATACATTTTCCTTTCCAAAGTAAAATAACCCAGACTATTCAAAAGACTTCAATGAGATAAAAATCAGACATTTCCATTTATTTTATAATGCCTCTTTTGACGTATTGCTATGCATAACATCTGGTTAAATCAGCCTCCTGGTATTCTAACCAAACATGGTCCAATATAATATGGTGATTTCTGGCAACAAAGCCATTACTAGAAGAAGTACTTAGCTTTTTACAATTTCAAAGAAAGAAAGAAAAAAGAAGCTCTTACTTAGCTTTACTCCATCACACGTAAATGCTAGCAAATTGCGTTAATAACTGGAATTGTTTGCCCATCATCACTGTCTTGAGAGAAACTGAAGTACAGTTTACTGATCTATAATTGAGGAAATGCCTACATATTATTTAAAATCTTAAGAATGCCTGACTCAAAATGAGTATAACTCACAACAACATTGCCTTTCCTTCCACACTTGGTAAGCGTGTTACAGCTCAGGCCCAGAGAAATGAAATGACTTGTGTCTCCAGTAGTCCAGCGCTCCACATGGTAGCCTGGGCATGGGAATGCCCTGTAGGAGGACATCTGTCTGTTGATTGACTAAATGCTTGACAGTAATTCGGAACTACACTGTTTACATTCTTCCTTTTCCCACTACAGAAATAAAAGTTACAAACTTCAACTTAAAAATAAATCCATGGTACAGCAAGAGGCTCCACTTTCTATCTCCACCCACTTTTCTTCATTGTTTCTTAGGCAAAGATTAATCCTGAAAGTTTATAAAGCAAAGTTGGTATTGAAAGCTCAATGTTTTTTGCTTAGAGTACAGAAGAATTTTCATTATTTCATTTTTAACAGAATTTATGCAGTACAGAGTGAAACTGAGAAAAGCCAATTCAGTTAACATGCCAATCAATAGGAAAGCTTTTGCTTCACAGAAAATGGTTAATTTGTTTCATAAAAGACATTGCTGGCACAAATGCTCTGAGGAATCCAAGGATTTTTAAGAAAAGCTCTACAATGGTATTTCACTTCTGTATCCATAAGGAAAAGGAAAAGGAAAATGTACACACAGTGATGGCTGACTGAGAAGAGAAAGATTAGAAGCAAGTGGGAAAAAAACCACCAAAATAATGTAAAGATTATAGACCAAAAATTGTTACAGAGCAGTGAAAAAAGCCTCACTTTAAAAAAAAAAAAATACATATTTGTTATGTCATGTAAACACTCTAAATTGCTCTAGAATTACACTTGTGGTGTGTTTTTTAGAATAAATGACTTAAAAGTGAGAAAGTAAATAGAAGGCCAGACCACTGGAACACATTGCTTAGTAGCTTGACCTCTTGTTGTCAGAAAGGAAGTCCCAAAGGAGAGACCAGTTTGTCTCAACAATTTGTGTAATATATGCATGAAGGGAAGAAAATATACAAGACATACCTATATAAATGAAAGCTGTTCAGTTTTCAGAAAAAAAAAAAAAATCATTCACAGGCAGTAAAGATCTTTTGATGAAACACTTGTGTATTTATAAGAACATCACCAATAGAGCAGTATCTCGCCATAATGTTGACTCCAGCCTTGTCCTTCTTGAGGTGAGCGCAATTACAATACAATTGTCTGTACTCTTAGAACAATCTTTCCTTGATTTAATGACTTTTTCATCTCCTCATTAACCCTTTTCCGTGTAATCTTTCTCTTCACCTTCCTTCCTTATCAGAATTCTGCAAATAATCCACAGAGGTCTCGTCTTGGTCCCTTTTTTTTCCTCCTTCATTTTATTTACAAATATGTGAACTACTGTAACAGTATAGAAAATCTTTTTTGCTATACAAACTACTTCCTCCTGAGTCAGCTGCCTTCTCCTTGTACTGAATAGCCATCAGCTTCACTTCCAATGACTCTAATGAAACTCACTATTCTCAGACCATTGCCTCCTGCTTTTTCATTACTATGGACAAAATATCTTTTTTTGTCTTTTAAGGAGACTGTTACATTTAACTACATCCTAAACCTTGATAATTCCTTTCACACAAAGGAAACAAATTACCTGAGTTATAACCTTTCCTGTAAGTCATCTTCTTTATCTAGACTATTACATGCTCACGTTTCAGCTGTAGTAATAACCTTGCATTTGTCAAAACCAGATGAGGTCTTGTTCAACCAGTGATATGTTCAGTTCAGAATTTTATTATGAACTCGTTTATGTAGATTGCTCTTTTAAGCCAATCACATTTTTAATACATTCTTTATTGCTACATCAAGGACTGTTTCTCTTCAGTTTTAAGGAATGTCACAACTTCTTTCTTATTCAATATCAAATTTATCAAGTGGCCCAGACTGCCAACTTTTATCACCTTTGACATATATTTTATGTAAGGATTATATAGAAAGTATGTATTCCATATTGTAAATTTTTCTCTGACATCTGTTTTGGATAAGCTTTCATTCAGCATCTGCAATATTAATGCTTTTTCTACATACACACTTTATTTGCCATGATGCCTACAAAAAAGCCTGAGAAGACTCTAGCCATCAGTGCTCTAGGATGACCACCCATCATACTGACTTGTGCTGTTCTTCTGATTCTTGTCATATGTCTCGCTGTTTGCCAATCTTTTCAGTCAGTCTTTATTCACCATCATGGGTTTCAAAGTGACAAACACAGCATAAACCTTGTCTGTCAATAGTGCCCCTAGGATTCTTGAGAATTAATTAGTCTAAATAAATAACAAAAATAGAAATCCTGAAACTGCAAACCACTTGTTAGGTTTGGTTATTCAAATGAAAATATCTTCTTATAATGACACAATATAAAAGTATATAATGAATGTTTTTCTAATACCACTTGATTACAAAATAGATAGGGAAATGCTGATAGAAAGAAAGAAAAAAAAAAAGCCCATATCTTTGAAATATGGAAGTTATAGGCAAAACACAATTGCCACCTGAATAACTTTATGTTATTTTCACTGATGATCTTTCTTTAAGAAATAGAATTTTGGAACAAATTATAAAAAAATATACTTCTGAAAGTTAGTTTGGTTGAGAAATTAAACTAAACTGTATTTCATCCAGAAAATTACTGCGTCTCCTCTACATTTTAGTTGTCTTCTCCAGAAAGAACTGTCTCACATACAGAAAACTGCAAGTGGACACTAGTTATCAGAGAGGTGCTTTTGTGAATCTCAAAATACATTCTTAAGAGCATTTCAAACTTCTGTGACATCTCTTTCTTTTGAAACAATGTTCATATCTGTGTTTTCCAGTACTAAGAGTTTCTTTGAAAACAAATCTGTCTTTTATATATATAAAAAACTGTACCATATGTAGATGTAATCATTTCTTAGAAAATCAGTTGAAATGTCCAAGCAAAATGTTATGGCCCACTTGAAAAAATAAAAAAAAATAAATGAAGGGATTCAAGAAACAAAGGTAGATCTTGTTCACATTCAAAGATTCCAATGAATTTAAGAAACCAGGAAAAAAAACCCAAACAAACCAAAAAATACCAAACAAGAAAACGAACCAAAAAACCCACAGCAAAAACATTAAGTTGGATTTCCCTAAGATACAATTGTATGAATTCTGATTTTATCGTATAAGGGTAAAAGTCAGACTTTTTACACACTCAGTAAACAAAAAGAATCATATCCTTACGCAAATGTGGATCTGACCTAAAGTCTTTGAGAAAATTACAAATGCTGCAAATGGTTCACCCAAAGAAGGGACATTAGAACAATACCAAAAGCCCTATTACTCTTTGTTCACTATTCCTATCTCAAGCTTGATTGGAATACATCTCCTAATTGATTCCATGCAAATAGTTTAAGTTGCGAACTACAGGTTTGAGGTTTTAGCACCAAGTTTTACAAGCAATGCAGTCATAGCATATAGCCTTACTTTCTAATGGATCTCAAAGCACAAAGAAATCAAGGACAAAACCCTTTAGTGCACACGAATTCAAAAATATTCTACATTGAATATGTATATTCTTTATTGAACATTAAGTACTAAAACCCAACTGTAATGTTTCTGGCAGCTAATTCTTTTAAATGCATACTAGATTTCTCAAAAATACCTGTAGTAGAGAAAAACCATAAAATAAGTTTTCCATAATGGTATAGTGGTAGCTGGATTTTGGTACTGACTGATAATTAATAATAATCAACAGGAGCTTATATCAGTTTTATATTATTTGCAATACATAGACATGGACATCATATTTTTATGCTGTATTTTTGTCTGGAAAGGTCATTTGCATCTAATAGATTTGGTCATTTTTTTCTATGTGACCTAAACATGTCTTCTGCTCAATTCCTTTTTTCCCTTTATGCTAATACAACCATGAAATATACAAGTGTGGAAAAAATATTCTTGAAATTCTGATATATGACTGAGCAAATACATTTAGACTAAATTCCATTTCAAGTATATGCCTTCTGATCCAAATAAACTAAATATGTATGAGTTACAATTTTCTGCTTTTTAGATTGAAGATCTTCAATATTCAAAAGAAATAATCAATAAGAAAAGCAGGTGAAAAACTAGAACACTTATATGGTTATGAAATACCAATCAAGTTATACAAAAAATTACAGATTTCCACAATCTGGAAAAGAATCTTTCTTGAACATTGGGAAGATGCTCGTTGTGTTTCATCCTGTATCTTCTCTTATATCTAATTATTCCTCATTTATATTTGGCAGCTGCAAACAGGGAATGAATTTGCGAATTTCAGACACTAGAAACCAGCTTTTTTTTTTTTCAAAATATTTTTGAACAATCCCTAAATACTTTTACATGGTCAAAAGTAAATAGGTAATGAATTCATTCTACCAAATTAACTTCATTCAATTATGGGCTTCCTAAACAGCAGATTAATGTGTTTCTGTGGCAACTGGATATGCATCAGGCACCTGAATCTACAGGAAATAATTCAGAATTTGGTTGTGGTAGGATTAATTAATTTTATTTTAAAATATATTTTTTTGCATCTAGACCAAATCCATCCACTGTAAAGTACCTATCACTAGTTTAACATAACTTTGTCAGTCATTGCTCTATGGGAAAATTCCTATTTTTCATGTATTATTTCTAAAAGGTGATAGTTCATATATAGTATTTTTTTTTAAATCTTGTCTATCTTTTGCTGCAATAAACTTTCTAAAGCCTTATTTTTCCTGTGGCTCTTCTGAACACTCTCCAATCTTTCAATCCTCTTTTTGAACTCCGAGTGCTAGAACTGGACAAAGAAATACAGCAGAAATACAAATACCAAGTGCAACACTTTTTTTGGCCATTTTCTGTATTGGGAACTAAATGATATATATCTGTAATGGAGTTCTTTTGTAGTCTGTTGCATATCCTCCAGGGTCTAAGTTTTTCCACAGTCACTGCTTCCTAAAAGGAAGGTGCCTGTGCTGTTTGAATGCTTAGAATTCTTCATGTCTACACTAGTCAGTTTACACTGGGCTGCATTGACAGGCTTGCTGTTTGCGTTAATCCTGTCTGCTTAGAAATTCATTTCACTGGCACACTTAGGCTCTTCTCTTCTTTATTGACGACACCTATCCCAATCGTCATCCCACATTCATCAGTGCCTCTTCTGTGTTCCCTTTCAAGAAACAGATAAAAACTAGGTGAATATGACCAAAGCTATCAGTGATTCCTGTAGAACTAAGATAGAAACACACCCACCAGCTCCTACACAGAAAAACGTTTTAAGATGTATCAGACGGTCTCCAAATTGTGAGTTTGATATGATTTTCCTTCTTTAAATGCTTGCAATGTTAATTCTAGTGCCTTCTAGAGGTCTATATAATTTTCTGTTATCAAACTTGTAGCGGGTTTTGTATTAATAAAAAATTAAAGTTGATAAAACTATTCTTAGATCTATAATAATCAGGATGAATTATTTTAAGCATCTATTCATTGACCGCTCTTATTTAATCTGGTCATTATTACTTGTTCAGATCAGGATATTGCTCAGCATTGATACCAGGCCTCTCTCCTTCTTTAAAATATTGGTTTCTTTTTGTTTCATCCCTGTTGATTTTCTCTACTATTCTATAATTTACAGACACTAACACAGGAAGACTTGACAGTCTCAAATTCGTGAGTACTGTTTATCTGCATTCACTGACCTATAAATGCCTAAATCCAGTGGTACCATTAATGTACAAGGGTTTTTCTATATAAAAAGAAAACAAATGAAACAGGAATATATATGGATTTCTATCCAGTCATAGAAGTCACCTTGCCTTTTTCACTCTGTTAAAAAAATGTAAAAATGAACCCCAATCCCCATCTTCTAATTTGCATACATCACCCTCTCAGTTCTTCCTTGATTAAATAAAATCCATTGATTTTAACTCTCCAGCTCTGCAAATTTTCCAGCAAGTTTTAGGAATAACAATTAATTTTAAATTCCGTATTCACAAACGAGCAGCTATAAAACTTATGTTGTCCAGACTTCCAGTATTTGTGCATATGCAAATAAGAATTCCTTGTCTTTGTATTTCTAGTTGTGTTGATACATTGTTATTATCCGTAACTTGGCTTTGTGCTGACAGCTCAGAAACTTGACTTTCAGCTCAGTTTTATTTTAATTTCTCCCTTTTTTTTTACCCTTACATTTTCGTGTCAGTATTAAACTGTTATAACAGTCAATATGTTAGGTCACTGTGAATAGCAGAACAGATGGTCTATAAGTATCTGCAAATTTAACACATATGTATCTATGATTCATTCATGCTTCTAGAAACTAAAGTGAAGTAATACAAAGCTCCTTTAGAGAGTTGCAGTTGATCCAAACCTTTTACGCTTCCCTTGTGTTTTGTCTTTTACTTTTTTTCCATGCAGAAAGAGATGTATCAAGCAGCTAGTAGTAATTCTTTTAAATATGTAAAGCATAAAGTTTTATCAGTTCCACAATTCTGGAGTTATACCATTATACTACTAATAATAGCATAATAATAATAATAATAATAATATACTACTGTAATACTATTGAACACAATACAATAATACTATTGAACATAATATATCAAACTAGGAAGGATCTTTGTATCTACAGCAACAATTTTACTTTTTAAAAAACTTATTACTTTTTAGTATAAAGTTCTCCATTTTATTACTAATTAACCAAACCATGCAAAGTTTTCAGCTGGCTAAGTGGAACAAGGATATAAGGTGATTTTTTAATTATTTTTAAAAAATTTTTCCAAGATTGGTTTTCTCTTGTGACTTGGACCCCTTTATCATGTGATCAGATGAGCACCAAAAGTGCTTCATGGAAAATTCTTCTTTGAATTCTGCATGTAACAATCATCTTTAACTTTCTGTATACATACGTGCATGCTTATTAAGATTCTTCTGTTTTATATCTCTCTCTCTATGTATATGAATGCACATATTATATCCGGTACATGCAAGTGACAATTATAAAACCCTCAGATCATCACAACAGCAAAGCAATTCTTAAGAAAGTTTTGTCTCAGTGTTTACAAATTTCACAGTGCTCTTAATGAAAAATGCAAACAACTTCTTACAGTTTGAAATGGAAAAAGACGGAAGATACCCCACAGAATTTTCTGTGCAATAAAAATACTTATTTTAACCTGAGATCTATTTACCTGTTAAATGAAAGTTTATCATTGCATTATGCAGGTATTTCAAGCCATTCAAGCAATCTCATTTTCATCCTGGCTCTGTAATCTTTATGCATGATATAAAATCTTAACTTAAAAAAAAATCAACATTCTTATTCCTTTTACTTGTGACTCTCAAGTTGCAGAGGCATTTAATAAGTAAATGAGAACACTATTTAGGAGAAAAAAAATCAATTCTGAGTCACAATTAACAGAAGTGAGTTCAACAAGATTGGATTATAGATCTGCAAAATCTCCAGAGAATCTGGATAACATTTTATTGCACATAAATGTTTCTTAACTTTCCAAATATCCTACCTGACAGAAGTCTTCAGCCTTCAGAAATGCTACATCTATTACATTGTTTGATTTTACCAATAAGGAAGCACTGGCTCCATGATTTTTTAAAAATAAACTGTTATAGGATTAGTCATTACTATAGATATTTTACCTATAAATTGAAGTTTTAATGCCTAATATAGTGGGTTATCTGTTTCAAAAAATGCTGAGATCTAGCAACCATGCAAGTGTATGCACAAATTGGCAAGTAATAGGATGGGAAATTTATAGAGTCCTCATGTAATTCAATAGCCCCCCTGCTGTGATGTCCTGTACATTAGCCTTTCCCTCCCTCTTTTTTGTACCTCTTCTGAATCTCATCTCCCTTGCCTCAGTATGTGATTTGTTGTGGGTTACAGAGACACATTTTAAGGACCTGTAAGGACTCGTTCTTGTAGAAGAGCAAAGGGGGAGGAGAGGGAGAGCAGAGGAGCTGTTTATGATGTGTGTTGTCCACATGGTCATCTTAAAGGGAAACCCATGTTATAAACCAGAAAAATCACACTCAGAATATTATTTAAAAGCACCTCCAACAGCCCAGATATCAGCACACAAAAAATAGCTTCATTAACACACAAAGAAGTGCCATAGCTGGTCAACTATCCTGAAGGCAGATTACTAACATCTAGACAATGGGGTCATGAGCTATGAACAGGAAATATTTTCATGTATTTATTAATGCTGGCTCTGCTCCAATCAAAAAGGAACAAAAGTATAGTTAGTGACAGATGTGGTTTTTTTCTCCATTTAAATTCCTGTCATTTTTATGCATTCCCAATGTATTTGACTGCTTTATTTTAAAGTGTTAGATTTACTACGTAAATTTGGATTCAGCTTGATTCTGTGAGAGCAGTCTGTAAGCCATTACAGTAGCTGTAGTGCACATTCTTGCACGTTTCCACAATGTCATATATAGAGGTCAGGATCACTTTCAGATGAAAAAATTACTACAAAGCATCAATTTTGAATGCAGTAGGTATTGTTAAATGCTGCTTGTTGAAGAGCTACAAATTTTCACTAAAGGCTACTCAAGTCATGCCTAAAAGTGCAATTTTGACAACAAGTGAATCAAGAGAACTTGAAACTGAACTGAAATATAATCAGGAACAAAAGACATAATCTAAAAAATAAAATAATTAAAATAGAAAGGATTTGTTCATGTGCATTTGGACAAATACATTCAGTTAATGAGTTTCTAATAAGAACGTATGAAGGTAAGTCTAAGTTTTCCAGTTTAGGGTAAAAGAAGAGAGTGGTCTTTCAGCCATCCTGAGCTCCACTTAAAAACTGTGTTTTCAGTTGAAGACATTGCACTTTATTGCTAGCTAGCTATATTATTAACAAGATAAATCTATTAAGAAGTTTAAAGCCAGAAATTGTGTCAGCACAGTACTTAGAAATTTCTTATTTATTCCAAACAACATTGTAGGTCAGAGGATAAAATGTGAATGTTTTACTCTGAAGACATAAAAATCCTGATCTGTTTTGCATTGACGACATTCAGGAAATTCAGAAAGCGTACTTCCCCTATGCACCTATATAATAGAACAATGAAATAATTTAAAATGGCACCAATTCAAACAATCAACCAGAAGAGAATACATTGGCTGTTCAGAGAAGGAACTGTTCACAGATTTCTTCTGTAGTTACATTTCATTCTTTTGGGCTTATTAGCTATACACTGTCATAAGGCAAGAGTGCTGAATAGAATTTATGAAGTATTAGTACAGTTGATTACCGCAGCCACTTTAAAAGTCAGCCAGTCTCTTTCTCATGCCTAAGAGAGAATTATTAGCAGTAACAGAACTAACATACATGTGTTAAGGGATACTCTACTTTTTGGCTGTGTTACAAAAGGCAGCCTCTGAACAGCAACCACTTTAAAAGTAATTCATATTTGATAAAGCTTGACACAAAAAGGAAAGTAGCTAATTTATTATTTTTAGCTTTTTAAATATTATATAAAATCCTATATTTTATTAGAGTTTTCATGCAGGTTATGAATTAAATGTGTATCACCTCGGGCTCTTCAATAGAAAAAGACCATGTAATTTATCATCTACCAGAATTGTTTTACAGTACTATAAAGAAGATTAAAAATAAGGTGAAATTTGAACATTTATTCATTGTTTAACAAGAAATATTTGCTTATACATATTTTTTCAGTGCATGGGTCCCTCCTGTTACACTGAAATACTAGTGACTGTCATCTAGCCTTGGCAAAATCATCAATATCGAGAAATAGGCAACATAGTTTATTTAAGAGACATCTTACAGTGACTAGTTCAGACTTAATGGTTCCACTTTTATAAACTGAGGTTAGAAAAGACGATTACCACACTCAATACTTGGGTATGGATTTACTTTTAAACTGCAACCTCCTGAATGCTTGATTGGGAAGAAAGGAACTGTTCCTTTGGAATACTGTCATTCAAGCTAACATACACAGGATATTCCAAAAACTAATGGGATAGATGACTTTCTCTATGAAAGACTGAACAGGCCATTTTTAAATTGGAAAAGTTCTTAAGGGAAAAAAAAAAAGAAAAATAAAAAAAAGGAGTACAAAGATTTATGAATACTGGAGCTTGGTACACTTGGCACACTTAGCATGAGTATTCTACTATTCTCTTCATACCATAAATAAGTCTTAAAATGGAAAAGAACATGGGTGCAGAAAAACCCTAATAAGCTGAAACATTTGAACCAATTCTAGCAAAGTTAAGATTATTGTTTGTCCATTTAATTTTTTACCCTGCAAATAACTAGTGTAGAAAATCCAATAGTTCACAGGACGGAATTCTCAACAACTATTGCAAAAGAGATAATAATTTCAATCCTTTTTTCCAACTTATAATGCCGTGTATTACATCTGCCAATGAGGAAGTCTCTGAAGGTTTAATTATCTAAATTTGTGCCTGACTTGAGAGACAAACCAAGAAGCGATTAAATACAAACTAATGAATTAATTACTCTTCAGCTTCTTCAAAGCAAAGAGAATCACCTACAGTCCTTTTCTGTTTGTTTACAATGCTTTAACATCAGCCACAAGTGTGAATTGCAAGGAAATCTGAGGAAAAAAAAAGGTGATTTTTGAATAAAAAGGAGGAGTAAGAAGCAAGTAGTAAACTAAAGACGTGGTTCGTTTGTTTGTTTGTTTAAAATTTTCGCAGGTAGTTCTATTTCTTCATGGGGTTGTGGAAAGAATCGAAGGAAACTATCATTATTTGCTACTGAAAGGATTAATTTCTCCTATATTTCATATAATTTCCAAATGAAGTTTGCTAGACTTATTAAATCAAATTTAAATGAAAACAAATTAAATCAAAAATTTAAATATTAACCACAGCCTCAATTCCCAAGCCCACTTGGAAAGCTGGATAGAATCAGCTTCAAACAGAATCTCACATGGATTGCAAACCTTCATGAAATAAAAAGAAGTTCTAGTGAAAGTGTTTCCAGGGTATGGTTAGTTTGCAAGTAAATGCAGAGATATAATTCTGATTCAGGTGTGCGTGTGTTTGTTGGTTGTTTTGCTATAGATCAATTCCTTTTTAAATATTTTAATGTGCTTCTTCACAAAAACATCCCAATCTTTAGCCATTTATTTGAGTAAAGGGTTTTTTTTCGAATATTCATAATAGTGTTCTTAGTGATCTCTGTAGGTAACATGTATGTGTTTAAAAGCCATATCTGAAAGAAAAAGCAGCAGGAGGAGAGTCAGTATTAGCTGCTGTTTGAAACTCCAGCACTTGTATTTGTATGTGACAGTGTGTTTATGTGCGAGAGAAGTCTGCTGGTTTAGGTATGAGTGCTACATAAGTTCATTTCAATCACATTTAGTTTATTCATTCTGTTTCATTCTGAAGGAACAAATTCATTCTGATCATTTCATCTATGGCTGAGAAAATTGAACTCTTAACAGATTGCAGCCCCAGAAGAAATTGCTTGGTGTTAGAGCTGCAAGTAATTGTTAACTCCCACATGCCTCAGGGGAGAAAGCATGTCCTTGATTAGAAAAACAAGTGGGGGAGGGGGAAAAAGAGAGAAACTATGCTTGTAGTTAATGGGTATAGTGACACTGTGTATTAGATGCTCTGGACAATGAAGTCATATTTTCTATTTTAACTAGAATATTAATTCATATTTAAAGTAAATATTAATATCTAGACTCTCTATTTTTTTCTCCTGAAAGGCTGATATCCTTTTAGTAGAAAATGAGCTGTTAGCGAGCAGATAAACAGAGTGCTAAGACACCTACTTCTACTCATTCTCATTAAATTAAATACTTCTGACAACTCAGCAGTGAAGACAAGTTTAGTTGTTCCCTCCTAAAAAAAAGAAAATTGCTGAAAATTCAGTCCATGATAGCAAGAATGTTTTGATGGTTTCTAAGACTGCAAAGAATATGATTATTGACACTTGTGTGAAGGAGAATATTTTTCATATTTCTGTTATATTCCAAGTGAGACTCATTTACACGCTAACCAGCATGAATGACAGAAGAAGAGTTGCAAAGGCCTAAATTAATTCAAGATTTGTATGGGATCTTTCTCTGGACACAAAACTGTAAGTGAGGTGCATACTGTGTCATAATGATTTTTACTTAATTACTTAAAGGTATTTAGTATTCATATTTGAAGGTGGAAACAGTGCAATTATTCTAGATCCCTAAAAATCTTTGCTGCTATTCAACAGAAGATATATAGCATAAATTTTCTTGAACTTTAAGAATGTAAGTGAAGGTAAGCACATGGGCAGAAAAGGAAGTACATTTATGGTCTAGAGTTCCACCTAGCTTAGAAAGCTTCACATAGTAACAGATTAATCTCCTTTTAAAGTTAAGGAAGACTCTGTTTTTTCAATTTTTTTTTTCTCTATATCACCAAATCTTGGGAGCATTGAGCAACTGCTATGTGGTAGTCCTCAAGGAACCTGAGGTTTAGGTTTAGGAAACTTAGAACATTTATTTCAAATAATCTCCCTGTAGTACTTCCAGCTTCTGACCCAGACTTGTTTGGGGCAATTAACTATCACGCTCATCTCAGCAGCAGGAATTGCAAACTATCAAGTTTTCAAGCCTGACCAATGACCTCTGTTTTTCAAAGCGTCTTAAGAGCCAGGTTACTTTAGACAGGGGACCTTCATTAGCTCCAGGCTGAACCACTGTGAATCAAATTTAATAGGAGCTTAACACTAAGATCTAATAGGAAGGGGAGCCCTTTAGCATTAGGAAAGCCTGATTTCTTTTCTTACAATCACAGCCTGACTGGATGTTAAGTAAAAGCTAAAGGACAGAAGTGTGTCCACACAAGAAGGAATAAAGGGATTTCCATTCTCAGAGGAAACCTTCCCAGATTAATTCAGATACAGGGTCTCTATTGTTCATTCTCTCTCTAGCCTTCTTGCATCATGACTCACCATCAGAAGAGTGACTCCATTTCATACTTCCCTGTAACCTAGTGGAAAGAATATTTTCTAGTAGAGCAACAATAAAAGGTCTGAACCTCCATAAGTTCTTTAAAGCCAAAAGCCTAGATACCTCATTACCAAGACTGTGGATGAGTTAAAAAATATGTGAAGAAAAAATGCACATTCTTTCTTCTGTTACATGTTTACCTGTAAAAGGAGTTTTCAGAGTCAATTCATTTGCTCTAATCAGCTAATTCTATGCAGTTCCCAGCTCAACAAAAGTCATCAGTCCCTCCCTTCCTCCCTTCCTTTCTCTCTCTCTTTCCTAATATCCAGTCTAAACCTCCCCTAGTGCAACTCGAGGCCATTTCCTCTTGTCCTATCACCTGTTACTTGGGAGAAGAGACCGACCCCCACCTCACTACAACCTCCTTTCAGGTAGCTGTAGAGAGCAATAAGGTCTCCCCTCAGCTTCCTTTTCTCTGCGCTAAACAATCCCAGCTCCCTCAGCCGCTCCTCAGAAGACTTGTTCTCCAGACCCCTCACCACCTTCGTTGCCATTCTCTGGACACGCTCCCGCACCTCAATGTCTTTCTTGTAGTGAGGGGCCCAAAACTGAGCACAGTATTCGAGGTGTGGCCTCAGCAGTGAGGCACTAGGACAATCACTTCCCTAGTCCTGCTGGCCACACTATTTCTGATACAAGCCAGGATGCTGCTGGTCTTCTTGGCCACCTGGGCACACTGCTGGCTCATATTCAGCTGGCTGTCGACCATTTCCCCGAGGTCCTTTTCTGCCAGGCAGCTCTCTAGCCACCCTTCCCCAAGCTTGTGTCCCTGCATGGGGTTGTTGTGACCTAAGTGCAGGACCCAGCGCTTGGCCTTGTTGAACCTCATATGACTGGCCTCAGCCCATTGATCCAGCCTGTCCAGATCCCTCTGCAAAGCCATCCTACCCTCAAGCAGGTCAACACTCCCGCCTAACTTGGTGTGGTCTGCAAACTTTCTGAGGGTGCACTCAATCCCCTCGTCCAGATCACTGATGAAGACATTAAAGAGAACTGGGCCCCAGTACTGAGCCCTGGGGAACACCTCCTGTGACCGCCTGACAAACAAATCTAACTCCACTCACCATCACTCCTCCAGCCCTCCAGCCAGTTTTTTACCCAGCAAAGAAGACACCCGTCCAAGCCATGAGCAGCCAGTTTCTCCAATGCATATATTAACTTCCATATATTTAGACAAATATTTCAGTAGGATTCAGACCCAGATATTCTTCCATATGACTGCCATATTCAGTGAACTACAGTGTCATTGCAGCATTTTCCTCTCTGTAGTGCAAAAAAAAAATCCATACAAGGTAAATTGGATGCATTTTAACAAGAAGGACTGTAACTTTTTTTTCCCCAGGGATATAGCGTAGAACTTTTATTTGTGAGGCACAGATGCAGATTCGTGTTAGCAAAAGGAAATTAAAAGGAAAGTTTTCCCCTTTTCTGAGGCATATTTTATTGTTGCTGAGCTACTGGATATAAGGGAAACCACATTTTTCTCTTCTGGTTTTGTGAATCTTTGTTTCTTTTGCTACTTTTATCAGTCCAGGGTATTGAGGTAAGCAAACCAAGAAGAAAGAATATTTAATAACTTAGAGAAATTGTTATTAACAATATCCCTCTCTGCTAGATAATTTGTTAGCATGTAAAGCCATATTTTATAAAGTTTTGATTATTGCTATCCCAAAATACCTGATGCTTTTTTTCAGGAGAAGAGTTATTAAAAAGTCAAGTACAGCATGACTAGCCTCTAATATATCCTAAAAGTATGGAGTGGGATTGTATTGATCCATTTTAGTGTGAAAAAAAGAACCGATCTAAAAAATTCTAATTATAGGTATTGCAGTTATGAAGTGAATAGCATGCTTATTTGCAAATCGCTGGAAGTATTCAAATCTTTCTTAGAATTCATGGGGTTAAACACAGTACATCTTTCACAGAATTTTTTCTAATGTTGACTATACTCACAGAGTTAAGAAAAGAGCACCATAGATGGGAAGTATAATTTGTTTACTGTATTTGTTTTCATTTCTCCAAATCTATCAGCCATGTAAGACATGAGGCATTAAATAAAGTAAATATATTAGTAAAGGAGCAAAAACTACCTGTTTCTAACCATTATGCTGTTAAGAAACTAATGAAAAATACGGTAAGTCACCAATAAACAACTTGGGTTCATTAAGACAAAAAGAAAAACAAAACTGGAAGTTACATCATGAGAACACTGAAAACTAACCTCTTCCATTATCGTTGTGAACAAATCTTCAAGCATTTATACTACCTTCCCTGCCATTATGAAGGATTAATCATAATATGAAATGGCTTCAGGCCTGCCACTCACTCTCACAGGTATAAGTCCAAGGTAATGTTCTTGAAAATTGCTGTGGTTTGAGTTTTTATAAGTATATTGTATTGCTTATAGCCTTTGAAACACCAGTTAGAATAGTTACATAAGCATTGACAGCCTATGTCTGCATTTATTTATAATTAGATGTTTTTACCTTGCTAAAACCTAGGGAAATTACAACTTTCTGAATAGAAAATTTAATGCAGTGAATGCACTTAACATTCAATTCTTTGGGTTTTTAATAACACAGGTTAAAAAGCAACATCTCTGGATTACATTATTTCAACCACAAACTTCATTAACTAGACTTTTTCGGAATTGTCTTACTGTGTTTTCAGCACCTGATGCTACATATCCGGGTTTCTGAAATCCAAGAAAACTGTTGTATAATAGCAATAAACAGGTTTTCTTTTTTTTTCCCCCTAATCTGAATTTTGTACCAGATGATCTTTTTTATCATTTTTTCAAATATTGAAGACCTACACTCTGTTACCCATGAGAAACAAAAATGCTGTTCACTTTAACAGGATTTAACACATATCAAATGTAATACTATTTTCAATAGACATTTGTGCAGAACTAATACGTAATACAATAATCCAGCTAGCATTCATGACAACAACGTTTCAAAAGCAATTCTCACTAAATGTATGGAACTTGAAAAGTATAAATTAAAAGCATTTAATAAATATTTCTATAAAAACCCTAATCCTTTATTTCCTGCTTAACTGCTGTGATTCCTACTCTATCTCAATGTATACTGGACAGTGAATTCACTTCTGCTTTCATTGTAAGGTTTGAGTTGTAGCATTATTATAAATTCCAACTGATGTAGCACAGATACTAGTATCCCAATGAGACTTTTGCTTAAACAATGACTCCAGGATCTGATCTTCTTTTGATACAATAATGTATTAATATATTAAGAAGAAAAAGGAAAGGGAAGGCAATTCTTAACTTCACTGAAAAAACCCTACATAATTATCCCCCATCAACAACAATTTTATCCATTTCCAAATGATTCCTCTCTTTTACAAACACACACAAAAAATAAAACCACAAATATAGTAAAATTCAGAAAACAGTCAACCAAATATAAAAATGACTAGGTCCAATTTTCAAGCAATCCATATTCAAAGAAGTTCCAAAACAGGATGCACTGCAGTGTAGAATTTGCGTGACTTCAACTGAAAAAGAGGATTGAACCAGATGCTGTTCAATTTATCTTGAACGCAGAAATGCTACAGGCACATTCTCAAAGGTTTTCCAAATTAATTTTAGGCAGTGAAAATTGGCTCAACTTCTATCCAAATAAGCAATGAAAAATTTTCTGAAGGTTTTCCTATTCTTTTTCAAGTACACAATGCATAGCAAGACAAAATGCCTTTTCTTAGTCATGTTCTGGAACACTCTTTTATTATTTTGCAGAACTGTTTTTTTTTTTTAATGTGGAAGAAGATTTGTCTGATATTTTTATCTATTTGCTTTATAATGAAAAATTGGCCCTATATGTTATTTATACCAGGCATATACAGTGCAGTAGCTTTTGTTAAATACTGTGGAAAACTCGGTTTCAGTTTGATACCCTCTTAAACAAATGGCAGTAATATAGGGCTAATTCTTCTTTCAGTGAAACCAGAAAGGAAAATTATTTATTCATAAGGTATCGCACAAAATTCATTAGCACAGCTGTTACTGCCTGCACAAAGAATTCCAAATGAGCATGATGGGTTATAAATTTAAATTAAAATTGATTAGTAATGCAAATCTTAATGACTGCAGAAGCAGGACTATGTAAAGTCATGACATTGTGTACAGTATTTCTCTCTCATGAGCTATTTTAAAAATATCTTTATGAATAGTGCCAAACTGTATCTGTGGAGGAATATCAGAAACGAGCCAAAACTCACACATATCATTAGTGGCCAGAGAAACCACTTAGTGAACCAACCTGCTAGTGCATACTCTGTGCCAGGGGAAACAGTCTTGTTTAGCACTCTTTCCAGGGCACTTTTGGAAAATGTAAATTATGTTTCTCTCACTTCATTTTCATTAGTAGTTCAGCTAATGTCGTTAATGCTGTTAATATATCTACTTAAATGCTTAAAATCTGAAATCCCCTGTCCATTTTCAGAAGTGATAAACCTAGTATCAGATACAGGTAATGTATTATTCTGCTACCAAGTGTTTCAGTAAAATGGATACATATTTTTCAGTCCTTATTAGAAACATGTGGTTGGTTAAGTTAGCTTTATAAAAGCATAATCAAAATTCACATATTCGTCTCAATCCCAACTGGAACAATAAGTCTTGTCTCTAATTAGAGCATCCTTTGACACACTTATTAATTACACGTTACATTTAAAACATAGTCAGAAATTAGTGAGGAGAAAAAGTACAAAGCTTTAAGAGAGAGACTGCAGTTTGAACCCATGATATTCTTTCCTTTCTCTTATTTTGTTACTGAGGCTGTTGTACTTCCCAACTGTGCAGATACTCAGTTGTACTTACATGTAGCTTTATGATATGTAAGCCTACATTTAATTTTTACTGGTAGCATCTATGCTATGATTTTTACAAACATGCTAATTTCAAGGCTATGGATTTAATCCATCTCAATTATAGCTTTAAGGTCACATTCATGGTCAGGAAGGATTTTATTTCACTTCCAAGAATTGTTAACAGACATTTATAATCCAGAAAAAAATTACATCCCTTTTTTTTTATTTATTTTTTTTTTAAATCAAATAACAGAGAGGAGTGTCTTGCTCATTTTAATTTGTGCATCCAGCAAATTCCTCTATTGAAGCAGCACAAGAAAAGCAGGGACACCTAATCAGGTAAAATTCTATGTAAAGCTGAGAGAAAGAAGACTTCCCTGAAATTTTCACACTGTTGTATCTCTAAAAAAAGCTAGCCCCGCCGCTACCATCTATCTCAAAGGGAAAATTATTCAGCTTGTCTTTTCTCTTCAAAACAAATGATGAATTAAACTTCTAGGAAGGACAGAATTACACTTAATTTTGTTGCTAGCTCGTAGGACTAAGTTTCAAGGAAAGCATACACTGCCAGTTCAAATGAATGAGGCGTTATCTTGACCTTACTGCTTGGCGCAGCAGGATTATTTCTCTTTTGAATATATATTTGTGATGAACAGTACTTATTTAGATGGCAGGCAGGAACTACTCAACTTCAGGAAAAGTATTCATGAAATAAATCTGAAACAAAAAAATTCATAAAAAGCAAGTTCTTTTTGCAAGGTAGACAGGAATTTTGAGAAATATGCGACAACTGGTTGGGACGTGTAATAAGTCAGGTGTGACGTGGAATGAGCGTAAGAAGAAATAAGATACAGAGAGGAGCGGCACATGTGTTGAAAAATACGGGGAGGAAAATATAAAGCTAAGAGTGCATTATTTAGAAAGGCAATAATAAAGATGTTAAAAAAAGATGAAAATATTTTTTTAGAAATAAGTAAAAGCTACGTGAGTATGTAGGTATGTAAAAAAGCTTCTATAGATCTAAAAAAGGGAGGAAAGCATAAGCAATTTGCAGATTTTGTCACTTGCAAATTACATGAGTCATCCCAGAAGACTGTCAGTGAGAAATCTATACTATACTACTTTGTAGATCACCTGTTGTACAGAAAGGAAGAGTAAAACCAGATGTACTTCCAAAGCAGATTTAGACACCTATGTAAAAAAAAAAAAAACAAAAAACTAGAACTATTTTTTCTGATTGTGTAGTTCTGGCACCTGAACATAAGATCTCAAAAAGATATAAAAAAATTCTGAAATAAAAACACAGAAATATAAAAATGGAGACAAGTTCAGGTAGCTAAAACTCAGTTAATTAGAAAGAAAAAAATGCTTTACTGTTTGATTTGCAACTATTAGGGCAGAAAGAATCTTAGTGAAAAATGTAAATCAGTGAGTTAGAAATTCAATCAATCACACTATTGAAAATCATCAGCTCATTCAATCACTGTTCACTTTTCTATGAAATATGTTTGTACCTCATTGTTTCCTGTTCAGCTAATAATATGATGGCTATCTGTGCACCATCTGTTAATCTTCTAGGGAACAACTTTGATATAACCAGTTTCATTGTGCAAGTGCTAAATAGGCTGAGCATTGTTTCTTTCATAATCCTTACACCTTGCATTTCAAACACCAACTGAATGAGAACACTGAAGTTCTTCCATCAGTTGAGGTTCTTTTGGTCAGCTGTCTCCTCACCGGGCAATACATACAACCAGCTGCCTAAAATTTCTCTGAAAAAGCTAGTTTTATTTTTAGGTCAGTATTTCCACACTGGTGAATAATAACAGAATTTTGATGCCTTGCAATTCTAATGCTAGAGGAGAAAAAACTTTGGAAGTTGGGAAGTACAGTTTGGCTATAAGTATAACGTGTGCTATCTACACATTATATGACATGCACAAAATACCAGGCAGGATTTTTTGTTTATTTTATTTATTTATTTTATTAATATGATCTGGATATTCCTATATCACTGCATCAGGAGAGGCACTGGAGTGGAGTAAGGCCACCCGATCTACTCCACATATAACAACCCGTCGAGCAAAGAAGAGGTGACAGGTGATAGTAGTAAGCAACTCTCCTCTGAGAGGTACGGAGGCACCCATTTGCCAACCTGATGCACTCTCTAGGGAAGTGTGCTGCTTACCGGTGGCTCGTACCAGGGATGTCACTGAGAAATTACCAAACCTTGTGCAATCCTCAGAGTATTATCTGCATCTGCTGTTTCATGTGGGCACCAGTGAAGCAGCCAGAAGCAGCCTGAAGACTATCAAGAAAGATTATAGAGCCCTGGGAGCAGTGGTCAGGGACTCTGAGGCACAGGGTAGTTTTTTCATCAGTCCTCCTGGTCAAGGGGAAGGAGGTTAATAAGCCGAGGTGAATCTGGCAAATCAACAAATGGCTACAGGACTGGTGCCACAGCCAGGCG
>VYZM01001455.1:62389-92274 GCA_013398915.1 Dromas ardeola
GGGTCTGATGGGGTCCATCTGTCAGAGAAAGGGAAGACCATCCTTGGTCAGAGGCTTGCCAAGCTTGCGAAGAGGGCTTTAAACTAGAGTTGCCAGGGAAGGTGAACCACAGTCCATCCTACTCCTACCATTATGATGCCAATACCAGTAATAGATGTCCAGAACCTAGAGAAGGGTTGCAGGTCAGCAAGAGAGCATCTGGAGTGCAGCATAAAGGAAAACTAGCCACTCCAGCCAGGAAGTTAGATTCATCAGGGGCCCAACTTAAATACCTCTATGCAAATGCACATAGCATGGAAAATAAGAGGAGTTAGAGACATGTGCACGCCTGCAAGGCTATGATCTTATTGGCATCATGGAGACATGGTGGGATAGTTCCTACGACTGGAGTGTTGTAATGGAAGGATGCAGGCTCTTCAGGAAGGACAGGCAGGGGAGACGAGGAAGGGGTGTCACCCTCTATGTCAAGGACCAGCTGGAGGGTACGAAGCTCCATCTGGGGACGGAGGAGACAGCTGAGAGCTTATGGGTCAGGATTAAAGGGAGGGCAGGGACAGGTGATATTACAATGGGTGTCTGCTACAGACCACCCAACCAGGAAGACCAAGTGGATGAGGCCCTCTCTAGACAGATAGGAGCAGCCTCACGTTCACAAGCCCTGGTCCTCATGTGGGACTTCAACCACCACGATATCTGTTGGAGGGACAACACAGCAGTCTATAAGCAATCCAGGAGGTTCCTGCAATACGTTGATGATAACTTCCTTCTCCAAGTGATAGAGGAGCCAACAAGGAGAGGTGCCATGCTGGACCTTGTTCTCAGCAACAAGGAGGGGCTGGTGGGGAATGTGAAGCTCAAGGGCAGCCTTGCCTGCAGTGACCATGAGATGGTGGAGTTCAAGATTGAGAAGTGCACACAGTAAGCTTGCTACCCTGGACTTCAGGAGAGTAGACTTTGGTCTCTTCAGGGATCTGCTTGGTGGAATACCTTGGGATAAAGTCCTGGAGGGAAGAGGGGCCCAAGAAAGCTGGCTAATACTCAAGGGCCACCTCCTCTAAGCTCAGGAACTGTGCATCCCAACAAAGAGGAAGTTGGCCAAAAATGTCAGGAGGCCTGCATGGATGAACAAGGAGCTCCTGGACAATCTTAAACAGAGAAAGGAAGCTCACAGAGGATGGAAGATAGGACAGGTAGTCTGGGAGGTATACAGAGATATTGTCCGAGCAGCCAGGGATCAGGTTAGGAAAGTTAAAGCCCAGGGACATCAAGGGCAACAAGAAAGGCGTCTATAGGTATGTCAGTGATAAAAGGAAGACCAGGGAAAATGTGGTCTCTCTCCAGAAGGAAACAAGACCTGGTCACCCAGGATATGGAAAAGGCTGAGGTATTCAACATCTTTTTTGCCTTCGTCTTCACCAACAAGGTCTCTAGCCCCACCACCTGAGCTGCAGAAGGCAAAGGCAGGGACTGGGAGAATGAGGAACTGCCCACTGTAGAAGACTAGGTTCAAGACCATCTGAGGAACCTGAAGGTGCACAAGTCCATGGGACCTGATGAGATTCATCCATAGGTCCCAAGGGAACTGGTGGATGAAGTTGCCAAACTACTATCCATCATATTTGAGAAGTTGTTGGCAGTCTGGTGAAGTTCCTGTTGGCTGGAAAAGGGGAAATATAACACCCATTTTCCAAAAGGGAAAAAAAGAAGACCCAGGGAGCTGTAGGCTGGTCAGTCTCACCTCTGTGCCTGGTAAGATCATGGAGCAGATCCTCCCGGAAACTATGCTAAAACACATGGAAAATAAGGAGATGATTGGTGACAGCTAACATGGATTCACTATGGGCAAAATGCGCCTGGCAAATTTGGTGGCCTTCTATGATGATGTTAAATTGTTGGTGGATAAGGGAAGAGCAACTGACATCATGTACCTGGATTTGTGTAAGGCATTTGACACTGTCCCACATGACATCCTTGTTTCTAAATTGGAGAGACATGGATTTGACAGATGAACCACTCACTGAGTAAGAAATTGCCTGGATGGTTGCACTCAAAGAACTGTGGTCAGTGGTTTGATGTCCAAGCGGTGACGAGTGATGAGTGGCGTTTGTCAAGGGGTCAATACTGGGACTGGTACTGTTTACCATCTTTGTTGGCGACATGGACAGTGAGGTTGAGTGCACCCTCAGCAAGTTTACCGATGACATCAAGCTGTGTGGCACAGTCAACATGCTGGAGGGAAGGGGTGCCATCAAGAGGGACTTGGACAGGCTTGAGAGGTGGGCCTGTGTGAACCTCATGAAGTTCAACCAGGCCAAGTGCAAGGTCCTGCACCTGGATCATGCCAATCCCAAGCACAAATACAGGCTGGGCAGAGAATGGATTAAGAACAGCCCTGAGGAGAAGGACTTGGAGATGTTGGTTGATGAGCAGCTCAACATGAGCTGTCAATGTGTGCTTGCAGCCCAAAAAGCCAATCGCCTCCTGGGCTGCATCAAAAGAAGTGTGGCGGGCAGGTCAAGGTAAGTGATTCTGCCCCTCTACTCTGCTCTCGTGAGACCCCACCTGGAGTACTGCATTCAGCTCTGGGGCCCCCAACATAAGAATGACATGGACCTGTTGCAGCAAGTCTGAAGGAAGGCCTCTCCTATGGAGACAGGCCAGGAGAGTTTAGCCTGGAGAAGAGAAGGCTCCAGGGAGACCTTATTGCAGCCTTTCTGTATGTAGAGTGGCCTACAGGAAAGATGGGGAGAGACTCTTTTATCAGGGAGTGTAGTAATAGGATGATAGGTAACAGTTTTAAACTGAAAGAAGGTAGATTTAGATTAGGTATTAGGAAGAAATTCTTTACTGTGAGAGTGGTGAGGCACTGGAACAGGTTGCCTAGGGAAGCTGTCGATGCCCCATCACTGGAAGTGTTCAAGGTCATGTTGGATGGGGCTTTGAGCAACCTGGTCTAGTGGAAGGTGTCCCTGCCCATGGCAGGGGGATGGAGCTAGGTGATCTTTAAGGTCCCTTCCAACTCTAACCATTCTATAAGTCTGTGATTTTATGATATCCGAGATGGGCTTTGAAATGCTGAAACTGACCAAGAACCTAAAGATGGCTTCTGTTTGGGAGTTTTTCTCTCTCTCTCTCTCTTTTTTTTTTTTTTTCTCTAATGTTAAAGGATTGGGGAGAGCACTACTTTTAGCCCAACTTATTAATCAATTCCACATAAATGACCCTACAATGCTTAATCCTTATGCTCATTGGAGTAGGATCTATTACAAATACTCATCAATCTATATAAAGAAAGAAAATTATATCTAAGAACAGGATCATCAATATTATAAAGAAAAAAATGGTATGGCGAGGGAAAGTAACCAAGTGCTGTATCACATTAGATCATGTAATAACTTAAAACTTTGCTGTCAAATGCAGATACTGTGCAGAACAAATGTTTTCTAACCAGGGTCTTCAATAGAAAGAAGATAAAATAGCCTGACATGTAATGTAAAATCAAATTTTAAAGGAAACAAAAACACATATTTTCCCCATTTTTCAAGGAACACATTTTTGTTTCTCGCTTTGACTGTGAACTTCTTTGAACACCTCAGGCCTTTTCTAAAATGAAAAAATCAAAGGAATCTGAAGTAAAGCTACTTACTTTAAATTACAAGTTTAAAGATTAGATGACCTTGAAGACTGTTTGGCTCTTCAACTGAAATAAATAATACAGATACCGGACCTCAGAAAAGCTGAATCGTACACAACAGGATGTCTGAAGCTTAAAATATACTGCTGCCTCTAAAACTCTGTGATACAAACATGCATCAATTTGGAGTGAGAAAAAAAAAGAAGGTAAAATAAGAAGAATCTATGAATCCTTCTTGCTGAATAAAAGCCTCTTGCTAATTATAAAGCATGAGGAAAATTAAAAAATATCAAATACGTGGTCATCTGTAAATCTTCAACTTTTTCTGGATGAAATTTCAGAATAGTTCACTTCTAAAACACTTTGGTAACACAAGATTTTGAGAAGTTACACTTCTCCTTCATAATAAATGTTATCAAACAGTATCATTTAACACCTTGTCATCCCTGACTCTTACACACTTAAATATTTTTAGGATCTTTGACTGTATCTCTAAATCTAAAGGATGATGCCTTAAATTCTTAAACATACATCTCCATGTTTTGAAGAAGGCATTTGATTAGACACCTTTATCTTCTTCTTTGCCAAAATAAACAAGAATTTGGATTAAGACTAAACATACAAAACCACAACTTTTCAATTTGAGCAACTACCTCTGTCAGTAATGGCCCTGGGTATATGTTTAAAATTAATCTTTAGCCTTAGGCCTCAAGAGTCTAAGGATGGAGGGGAAACAACATTAAACAACATAGAAAAAATGATGGAACAAGAGACACAAATTAAAATTCTTCTTAAAAAATAAACAACCCAAAACCTCTGTTTTTATGAAGAGTTGTTAAAGTAACTGAAGTTTTATGATAAAATAGTATTGAAAATGAAAGACAAAGGAAAGTGAGCAGGACATTTTGTGATTTAAGTCTTGAAGCAAAAGATAAGGAGCAGTGAAACAGAAGCCCAGCAAAATGTTAGAGGGAATACTAACAAGGCAAAAATAATGTTTGGATAAGAAAGTTCATTAATGAACGTTTATAGGTTGTACATAGTGAATTAATAGTGACAAGACTAGCAAGTAATTGATGAAAGAAGAAAAAAAAAACAATAAAAAAGGAACCTAAGGAAGTTTATTTCATATCAGATGGTCCATACCTTGTGCATCATTGGTTACTAATGAAATAACTGAGGTTTTCTATTACTGATGTTTTAAAAACAAATAGACACAAGATATTAAAGGAATATTGGAGTATTGGACACATGTGCTTTCCTCACATATAATCAAAACTGTTATCTGCTGATAAAGAGTAAAGATAAGTAAATCCTGAGGCACCTGATGCCTATGACAAATGTCTGAAATAAAGTAATCAAATCCAGCAACCTAAACTAATTTTTAAAATCTTGGTATAAAATTACTTAGATGTTTAACCTTAGCTATACTATTGCAAAGACAAAATCTACTTCAAGTGCAATGACTATGTGGGAAAACACGGCAATTTTTTTTTTCTTTTATTTAATATAGAGCAGGACATGTAAAGAGATTTTAGGTTGACTGATTACACTTACCCGTTTTTTAAGACCTTCACTGGGGTATATTTCTGTATCAGATGTCTTTCTTTACTATTTTTTATCACCTTTCCTTCCATCTTTTCAGTTACATATAACTTTATGATCTTTTATACACTTATTCATAGACCTGGAACCACCTCCCAGAAAATGCCAGTAGTTCCAATCTGCTCTGAGCTCTGCTAGAAATCTTATATTTTTTTCTGATGCAGTCTACCCTTAAGACCTTGTTGCAATGATAAATTTATGTGTACGGTAAATCAACCTATACTCTTTCCAGCCTATGCCTTTAAACTGTTAATGGAAATTCGGAGTTTACCTCATATATTGTGTGATGTTCTGTTACAACACTTAGTATCTCTATTTCTTAGGACTGGCTGAGAAACAAAAAATTTCCAAAGTTTTGATATCAGTTTCTATCCACCATTAGACTGCAAATAAAGAAAGTTGACATTTTTCACGAGAAGGGAAAAGAAAACAAGAATTCCTCTAATGATGTACAGAAGTGGCTAACAAATTTCTTCTGGATGGACAAAAGTTCAAGATCTGTATCACTCTATAGAGACTTAATTGCTGCTCACCCATCTGGTGAGGAAACAATGTTCAGGCTGTAAAGGCTTCCTCTTGTTGATGTTATTTTCTATATGTTGTCAAATATTCCAGAGGAGAAAAAAAGCTGAAAAATCATTTACCGTTTATCTGTTGTATAGGAATATCACCTGGCATAAAAAAAAAACAAGTGAACTCACTCTACCAAATCAGAGAGAGAGAGAGAGAGAGAGAGAGATTTGTTCCAAGAGCTCCTACGGTCCAGAAACAATCCGTTACTGTTCTTTTCTCAGAGGGTTTGTATACAGATATGACAAGACACTCAATCTTAGACTCAGGAAAGCTCCCACAATGATATTTTTATTAAAACAAGTCTATTTTCATGATAGGATATATTTTCAATAACCTGACATTTTCCAATGTTTTATTTTAAATAATTCTCAGTCATATCTGCTATATAAATCATACATAAAGTAACATAAAGGCAGTGAGAGTATCATCTAAATTGCTATTGTCACAATAACCTTGCTTGACTAAATTCTTATCTGAAAGTTGCAAACAGAATATCATACGTAGTACAGGAAATACAGAATAAGACTTTATTAACGTTAGCTCACCATCAAAATACTCATTACTCTTCTTACACACTGTGTGGAAATAATCTTTAATATCCCCCAAAGCAGCAGCATTTCAGCTCTTATGAAGAATGATTCCTCTTTCACTTTCATAAATAAGCCGCAAACTTCTTGTTACTTGGACATACATTTACACATATCAAAACAAAAACAAACAAATAAACAAAAAATCAAAGGAATTGTATGCAATTTTTCAGATAGGTTAATCTACACAAGATTAAATCAGGAACAGGCGAAGTAAAATACTACTGATAAAATAAACTGTTCATAGGATCCCTATCACCTCCTCTTTGAAAAGTTCTTTTTAACATGTCATGGACTGATTTTTCTGTTCATGTTTATCATTATTATTATTGTAAAAGAACATGAGGTCTGCTTTCTTTCTTTTCTCCCCATTTTTTAATCATTAATCCATCATTTTGTAGAATCCATGACAGGCTTATTTTTGTAAGATCCTAGTTATGACTATTCTCACTAATCATGCTAATATTCTACCTTATATATTCTGCACCCACTGTTAAATCAAACCATAGAGCTAACTCTGTCTTCTCAGATGAGAAGTAGTCTTCTGCACCTTCAGTCACACTTATGAGCACATGCAGTAAATCCTTCTTCTGTGTTGATAAAATGGTAATTGTGATAAAATTATGATAAAATCTGCAGCTCTCTCAGTGAGAAGTGACCATCACTCAAAATTGACAACTGTAATCAGAAAATAAATTGTTCTTTTTCTCTTTATTTACTTTTTTCCACTTGAAAGCATGTGCAATGAATTCTGAGTCATGACTGACTCATGTTCTCTCTCTGGAAACAAATTCAACAAAACAAAAACAACTCTAAGGAACAGAAACAGAGGCTACAGGATCTGTAGGCAAAACCAGCATATTTTTTTTGAGCTCATCCTAAGATGCCGAATGCCTTGGCATAAAAAGACTTCATTTGTGGCAAATGATCCAAACTGGATAACACAGGTTTTCTTCTTATAATGTTTTCTGTCAGCCCGCTGAGTCAGAGTTATACAGGCTTAATGGACTATCATAGTTCTGGTTATCAGTTTTCAAGTTTTGCTCTCTCTCTGTTACACCTGATGGCTTCACCATTCTTCTAGGTGACATGTTGACTACCAACTATCTTCAAATGATCTCATGAAACAATCTGAGTGTTTATTCCTTCTATTTTTTTGAGTATTCAGTTTTTGAAAAATCCCTGGTGAGTCCCAGTATTAATAAAGAAACCTCTATTTTAATTTTCTGAACTGGAAAAATAACATTTTTTAGAGACAGTGCTTGGGAAATTGTCTAAATAATTCCAGGTCCAGAAACAAGATAGAATTATTGTTAAAAACCATTTTGAACCATAGGAATATTTCAGTGTTTATAGTTATTTAGGTTCTCCATTAGTATGGTTTAATAAGGCAAACTGGTGGGATCAGAAGAAGAACTGAGCTGTAATTAAATTGTACATGAAATAGTACAATGAATAGAAATATGTTGAGCATATTTAAAATTTTTGAAAGCAAATACAAGTGTTCTAGGCTTTGCCACTGTAAATGTAATCTAATTTTATTCATAGCAATAATGCCCACTACATTTTTCAGACATCTTATAAGTGAGCAAAAACATACCAGAAAACTCATCCTATAACCTGTGTGGAAGATGTACAAAAATTTGAATGAAGGAAATAAAGATAAGAAACCTATGGTTACTTGTTTCTGGATGTCGCATGAAATCTTTAGGTCAGAAAAGGTTCTAACCACCAGATCCAGATGAAGAGCTATGCTTCTCTTTGGACAAATTGAGAGAGACCTCTTATTTTCAAGTGTCCTTGTTTTACAAACATGTTCATGTATATGTCAAGTGTTCTCAAGTGTTCTTTGCACTGAAGCAGGCAGACATAGAGAAGAAACTTGGGTGTATGCAGATAACAGCTCTCAGATGTGATTCTCGGGCATCATTTTGTTCAGCAGCAGAGAACAGAAGGAATACAGAGAAAAAAAAAATCTAAGAACAAAAAATATACACTAGATATGCCAGTTAAAAATATATAACCATATAATCTGTGGTAAAAATTGTCCTGTAAATTTAATGAACAGACTTACTTACAGTTATAATTGGAGTGAACAGTAATGTTAAAACTCAGACAGAAGAGAGAACAATATGCAAATAATTCTGAGAGTTACATATGTTTTTTCAACCAGAAGTATTAAATAAAACAATTTTACTTCACCTCAGCTTCATGCTACAGGCATTAGACTCTTACATTGGCCAATATTTCCACACAGATTATGAACACTACAATTATCTTTATATTGCATATTGTTTGTTTTTCCTCTAATTCAGTTGTGTTTGATAAGACCAGAAGAGGCTTCCCAGTCTATAGTAAGTTAGATATATCTAATTCTATCCAACATGTCACCAGCCACTTTCTACTCAGAGCTTTTCAGACATGAGTACATATTTAACTATAGATTTACCCACACACATAATTTCACATCTATTTATATAACAGGTAAAACGGTGACCTGTCTCTCTCTTGTGTGATACTCAGAGGGCAAAATAGCCTTCTGAAGTAAGGTTTCTGGATGCCCATGATGAACCAGAAATGACCCTCTTAACCTCTATGGTCCAGTCAGATGTTTAGTTCTCTCCTTCCCCTTCCCCAAGCCATACGATGAAAATACAGTACCTTTTACTGTATGTGTATGTCACTTTGCCTAAGTACACAGGATTCTTGTCACAAGTGATAACGAACCTGTGAAAATGAGATCCTGTAGCCATATAAAAACCAGGCACACACACATCACATCATTCCTGACCGAGCCCTTTGATGCAGATAACCTTATATACTGTTCATGCGCACTCTTGCTTTAGCAATACCTGTGGAGCTTCTTCTATCTCTTATTTTCCACGTGGCTACGGTTATTTAGCATAGAGAACATACAGACATGATTCTTGTAGCCTTTCAATTTTTACATCTATTCAAAGATTTTGGGACTTTTTAGGCTGAAGTTGTTACAAAGAGAATGTGCCTTTACTGTGTGATAAAATAGATTGGTTTATGGGAATATAGTTGGATGTAGGGTTTGTAGGTTTTTTTAACAGGTCAGTGGAGTAAATTACACTTTTAACTTTGGTAATAGACAATAAAGCTTTACAAAATCTAGTGCAATATTTAGCTAGCTTATTTGAATGTTAATCCACATACTTCTAAAGGCCTATCTGAAGCTATGACATTAATCATTATACCAAGTTTTAATTTGTTTTAAAATAAGTGCTTAATTAATTTTTTCTTTTTTTAAAAAATAGTAATTTTAACTGAGCATATAATATTATATTTTCAAATTCTAATAGAAATAACCGTGATTTACTGTGTCCACTCTCCTTCAAATGGTATTAACTATATGACCTAAAAAAAATATGACCAATTTACAGGCTATATTCCTGTGGGCAGAAGTGAGTGTTAAGATAACTGTTGTGAAGACTGAAAAAGCCTTTACAGCTTATGTATCATAGAATCATGAAATAGTTTGGGTTGTAAGGGACCTTTTAAAGGTCATCTAGTCCAGCCTCCCCTGCAATGAGCTGGGACGTCTTCAAGTACATCAGGTTGCCCAGAGCTCCATCCAACCTGACCCTGAATGTTTCCAGGGATGGCGCGTCTGACACCTCTCTGGGCAACCTGTGCCAGTGTTTCACCACCTTCACTGTAAAAAATTTCTTCCTTACATCTAGTCTAAATCTACCCTCTTTTAGTTTAAAAACATTACCCCTTGTCCTATTGCAACAGGCCCTGATAAAAACTTTGTCCCTGTATTTCTCCTAAGCCCCCTTTAAGTCTTGAAAAGCTGCAATAAGGTCTCCCTGGAGCATTCTCTTCTCCAGGATGAACAACCCCCACTCTCTCAGCCTTTCTTCATCAGAGAGGTGCTCCAGCCCTCTGATTATTTTTGTGGCTCTCCTCTGGACTTACTCCAACAGGTCCATGTCGTTCCTGTGACGAGGACCCCAGAGCCGGATGCAGTACGCCAGGTGGGGTCTCAGCAGAGCGGAGGAGAGGGGCAGAATCACCTCCCTCACCCTGCTGGCCACGCTTCTTTTGGTGCAGCCCAAGATACAGTTGGCCTTCTGGGCTGTCAGCGCACACTGTTGGCTCATGTCCAGCTTTTCCTCCACCAGTACTCCCAAGCCCTTCTCTCTCGGCAGGGCTGCTCTCAATCCTTTGATTCCCCAGCCTGTATTGATACCAGGGGTTGCCCCAACCCAGGTGCAGGAGCTTGCAGTGTATGTCAGTTACAATTTACAATTACAAATGTTAGGATTAAGAAAATAACTTGGCTGACTAAGGAAGCTTATTCCTGAGAGTGGATGGGATTTGACAATGTCTGGTCTACTGAGCCTGAAGCAATTAAAAAACAAGGTTAGATGATTATAAGTAGATTTTTCTAGGAGAGTGTTTTAGGAAGTTCAATTGCATTTGACAATGTACTGCAAAATTTGATCACTACTTTACTAATTTAGGGTGAAAATTTGAGTTTTTCTGGGACTGAAGTTTATTATTTAAATTTTTCCTTTATTAAATTCCCACATTTGAAATCAAAAATATATAATAAAAATGTACACTTCCATCAATAGCACAGCCAGCTAACTAAAACAAATTCATATCCTTGGAAGGAATATTTTCAGTTAACATATTCACTGGTTTAACAGCCTTTAATAAAGATATTCTTGAAATCTTTTTAATTCTTCTGCACAGCTGACAATAGCTATGTTTTGATCCAGGTGCTCAAAAGACAAGAATTGCCATATTATTATAGACTTCTTAAGGTAGTATTAATTTTACACTAAGTAAGAATTTTCCCTTTGAAAAAGTTTTCTGTGACATTTGAATTTGTACGGTCCTTGAACGTCCTCAGTATTTTCGTGTTTGTATTGATGGATTCAGTCCCTGAAGGAGATACTCACAATTTGTTTTGCAATTAATCATGTTCTGTTAAAACAATATCTGCATTAAATTAATGGCAGTTCTTATATAGATCATAGCATGTAAATACCTTTTGAACTACTACCACTGCAAAATGGAATTATACTATTGATTTTTCATTCTGACAGGTTAGTAGGACACAGTTCAAATAAGCTCTAATTGAAGCCAAGAATAGGACTAATCTATTCAAGCATCAAGAATAGAACAAAATACTGATTTAGTAGAACAGCAAATTAACAAGCTAGGGGACCTGTCTGCAGATCACATTTCATATAAGATTAATTCCTGGTGTTCCAGAATGGATTGAAACATGCAATTACAATAATTAGCAGCCATTTTCCCCCCTACCAGAATTCAAGAGTGGGAAAGTTACTTTATGAAATGATTGCTCCCAAGAGAAAATAAATTCAAAGAGGAGGAAGTATATAAAGAAGCTGCTTACTGCAGAAATTCAGGGTTCTCTGCCACTTGACTGACAGTACATATGAATGATATCTGCCTATTCCATTTCAGAGTGTTTATTATAAATCACTGCTGCTCTCACAATTTGTAAAGCATACAGGATGAATCAAGTAAACAAAAGAAGACCAGATCACCTTCCTTGTTATTTAGAATTACAGAATCAGAGAATTGTGTAGGTTGGAAGGGACCTTTCAGATCATCTAGTCCAACCATCCACCTAACTCTGACAAAAACCGTCCCTAAACCATATCTCTAAGTTCTATGTCTACTTGTCTTTTAAATACCTCCAGGGATGGTGCCTCAACCACTTCCCTGGGCAGCCTGTTCCAATGCTTAACAACCCTTTCAGTGTAAAAATTTTTCTAATATCCAGTCTAAACCTCCCCTAGTGCAACTCGAGGCCATTTCCTCTTGTCCTATCACCTGTTACTTGGGAGAAGAGACCGACCCCCACCTCACAACAACCTCCCTGCAGGCAGCTGTAGAGAGCAATAAGGTCTCCCCTCAGCCTCCTTTTCTCTGCGCTAAACAATCCCAGCTCCCTCAGCCGCTCCTCAGAAGACTTGTTCTCCAGACCCCTCACCACCTTCGTTGCCATTCTCTGGACACGCTCCCGCACCTCAATGTCTTTCTTGTAGTGAGGGGCCCAAAACTGAGCACAGTATTCGAGGTGTGGCCTCAGCAGTGAGGCACTAGGACAATCACTTCCCTAGTCCTGCTGGCCACACTATTTCTGATACAAGCCAGGATGCTGCTGGTCTTCTTGGCCACCTGGGCACACTGCTGGCTCATATTCAGCTGGCTGTCGACCAGTTCCCCGAGGTCCTTTTCTGCCAGGCAGCTCTCTAGCCACCCTTCCCCAAGCTTGTGTCCCTGCATGGGGTTGTTGTGACCTAAGTGCAGGACCCAGCGCTTGGCCTTGTTGAACCTCATATGACTGGCCTCAGCCCATTGATCCAGCCTGTCCAGATCCCTCTGCAAAGCCATCCTACCCTCAAGCAGGTCAACACTCCCGCCTAACTTGGTGTGGTCTGCAAACTTTCTGAGGGTGCACTCAATCCCCTCGTCCAGATCACTGATGAAGACATTAAAGAGAACTGGGCCCCAGTACTGAGCCCTGGGGAACACCACTCGTGACCAGCTGCCAACAAGATTTATTGGATTTACTGGATTTGATTAGCCATATACTATTACCACTACATTTAATGTTCAAAATGTTATATAGGTATAATGATTTATACAGATATCCTAATTATAATCGATATGGTTAACTGGGTTGCAATTCTCAAAACATAAAGGATTTACACAAAAACTGTGTGGAGCTGGATAAAATTCCTATTTCCATTGGCATTATTGGGAATTTCCTGCTGATTTTCATAAGGCCAGTGTTTCACCTTTGCCTAGCAGCCTCTACTTTAATATCCTTTTTTACACATCACAAGCAGAAGAACATAATCTTGCCAAAGTTACTATTTTGAAAAACGGTCATGCTGATTATTCGTATTAATGTAACTTTTTTTCTACTCTCCATTTGTGTGTGTGTTTGTTCCTGTCTGATAGAGGGAAAAAAAAAATTGTTACTTTTTGGAGGGAGAGAGCAAGGCAGAACAGGAGGTGGACTAACAAATATAAATATTTTTAATTTCCTTAGTGCAAGAAAATTAACTTATCCACTTGTCACACCTAGAAATGCTTTGAAATCTTTGATTTGGCTTTAAACTTTAAGGCTTCTTATATTTAAGTGCGTATGAAGATGACTGAAACAAAATTGGAGGGAAAAAATTTTGCTCAGATAAGATAAAATCCAGATTTATGCCATCACATGAGAAAAATACAAAATAGGATGATATAAAACTAAGGGAACAGTGTGCTAGTATCTTTTAATGCAACTCAGTCAGCAATTCCTAAATGGATGAGTTATTCAGAAAGATATCTATTAAACAGTACTAAAATGAGACAGTAGCAAATACCCAACACAATGATTTCTGATTTTCTAATTTTTAAAAATATTTTAAATGAGAGACATTTCACTCTAAATCAGCTGAACAACAGTTACATATGAACAGCATTTACAATTTGGATTTGAACTTATAAACATATTCTTCAGTATGACCTATTATTATTATTGAAAACCTATATATTTTAATGTAAAGATCTGGAAAGCATAAGTTGAGGGAAATAATACTGAAAAAAGCAATTGCAGAGAGAAAGAAAATGGAAAACCTCAAACCAACTTCACCATCTGATACTGAAACCTAAATGGATCCATGCTTTAATGTGTTCAGTAAAATACATTTTCCAAGCAAAAGTTTTCAAACAGAAATAAGAGTGGAACTGGAGCTTCCATAGGCCCACTAGGAGAAAAATGAAAGTGTTTTTTTGGGAGGAGGGGAATGGTGTTTGGGTTTGGTGGTAGAGAGGTTTAGCAAAATACAGATGTGAATTATAGGTTTTTTTGTCTTCTCTGCCTCTTAACCAAAACATCTGCTTTGAAACATTAAGAATTTGTTAAGTAGAAGCACAGTCCCTACAGCAAGCTGTATCTGTCTCTTAAAGGGCAGAGGAGGAACATTATTTAAATAACTGATACCTATAATTTGTGTATTTACTAGCTCTTCTATGATACACATCACTTATCCTCAAAAAAATCCTGTTATCATATGTTTCTAAATACTTTCAGAGTTGATAGAGTGTACTTTAAGTGAGTAACTAAGAACCACAGAAATTCATGTACAATGGAACCATGCATGTGTCAAAAAAATACTAGATACAGTATACTTATTCTCTAAGAAAATAAGCTTTTTCATCGCTGTAGTATCAAAACAATATGATGTGATAAGCCTTATCTGTCCTTCACTGATAGATTTGAAAGACACCGCTTTTCTACCTTTCACTGAAGTCAATGGGAAGACCCCTATCAACTTTAACAAGACTGGGCACATCACTTAAAGCTCCTAAGTAAAACATCCCATAATCATAATAAATAAATTTCACATAAAATTCTTGGCAACTGCCAGACTAAACGATTGTTTTTTGTCTGCTGAGCTGTATTTCATAATTGTGCAGATTTCATTTTTTTTTTACTTCCACATATTTCTATAATGTATTTTCAAATCAGTTGATGAAAGTAGAATAAAAAAGGTGGTGTGTTTCAGGAGCTGTTCTTAATATATTATCTTCACCACTTCTATGGTCCTAGATGATCCTAGTCTTACAGTTAGACTTTTAGTTTTTTGAGTTTGTACTAATTTTATGATACTTGACATGTTTTTAAAATCTTGTAAAATAAAGAAAGATGCATCACCTAACTGCAGTTTGATTTAGTTGTTCTTCTCTTAATAAATACTGCATTTATATGTGCTTTCCCTATTCACAGGCAATGAGGAACAAAGAATTAAGAAAAGAATATATTATCATAACAAAGGCTGAAGCTGGAAATCAAGTCTGAGATATGTTGAAGTATAATAGGAGAAGAAAATAATATCTACATCTCATATAAAATATTCTAATAAGAAGATGACATAAATTCATAACTCTTTTTCAGCATTTTTAGGTGGGAAAGTATAAATTATTGCAGATAACAAGAATAATGGCAATTAGCAACAGTACCTCAAAATATCTACTTTCAACTTTCCCAATTATCTCTAACAGATAGAATGTAATTACAATGCTAAATCAACAAATCATAGAATGACTCAGCTTTAGCTCGTAGGCTTCTGAGATTAGGAAACTTTTCAAAAATATTTCTAAGTCACACCAGTCTCCTGAGAACTTAATTCACGCTTCTTAAAAGGACATTATCTAAGGATACAATCAAAAGTAAAAATAAATAATAATAGAATGCAGTTTCTCTATACACAATCTCTAGATCCTTGCATGGGAAATTGTATTGGACTTTAATCTTCAGATTTTACTTTTTTGTTTTTGGGGAAAAAAATTATTTGCATAAATGTTACTGAAAGAAATATGTCCAAAGGATTCATAAGTGATTAAGTAACTCCTGCTGATCCATACTGTATATATATCAACAACATTTATAACAATTGCTTGTCTGAAATACACAGTGGCAGGATTTCCGATTTTTTGTCCACTTTGTCAAGAGGTTGAAGGTAACATGAAGGGGCTTACATTTTATGTGTTTTACAAGAAAAAAAAATACCATCACAAAAGAATCTGTATGACTTCTGTCCTTGTTTGCCCATTACAGAAATAGCAATCAAAACCTAGTATGTTCTTTTTTATATATGTATAAACCTTGTAGAAAGTAGGCTGTGTCATGTTTATACCCTCACTGCTACACAGCATGTACCTGAGGCAACCTAATGTGGATTCGGTACTTCAAATAGTCAAATAACTGATTTTTTAATTTACACCAGAGTAATTCATTTTTAGTGCAAAAGAACAATGTCATTCCAGCTGAGAGGAGTGCCTCATTAGTGTGATTGCAGTGAAGCATGATTAACAAATCTTGGCAGAAAAGAGATGTCTTACTGCTATTTTGTCACCACATACTACACTGTAAAGACTATTGGAAGAACCTTTCTTTGACGTGAGATTTTCTTTTTCTTACCTTTCCTACAAGCAAATTTACTAACTTTTTCATTTGATTACTTAATAACACATTAAGACAAGCATGTAAAGTTGAGATTAAGATCAACTCTGCTCACTACTATACAGTTCATATATGTAGATTTATGCATTTCTGTCTCCTGTTAGCCAGTTAGACTCCATGTACAATACTGTAAAATCAACTCTTCCCACATTTTTCAAAGTTATCCGACCTTTGAAGATTGTATACTCACTTTACTCACTTCTTTTTTACTTAACTAGGAAAAAATCCAAGGTATTGTATTTCAAATTTAGGTGAATTTAGCAAATAGTTTTAGGCAGGTGAATGCCATGTATCACATATTTACCATCAGTATTCTTGCTGTCTTTAACCAAGAGAAAGCTCAAGAAATATGAGAGAAAACAAATGGTGCTTCATAGCTTTTTTCTGTACATTGTTCTGCTCCATTTCAAGCGTGAGGAAAAAGTATTCTTAGAACTAAAATAAGGCCAGCTGTTAAAAAGAAAAAAAAATATGTGAGAAGTGTTTGGCAAATATTAATTTATGTTAGTTTACATTAATATTAGCCAGAGATCAAAGTAATTATGAAGTCCCTAAACCTAATTACAGCAGGTACTTCAGAAAAAAATTGCCAAGGTATAGAGCATACCTAGAGAACACCACATAAGTACTTTTGAAATAAGTATTCAAGAAGAAGCAATAACATTTTAATTAGAACTAACCAGTCATGTTTACACATGTTTGCCTCAGCAAAAGAACAGGGAAAAAGTATGCAAGATACACCTTAAATATATCTAGTTCTTTACACATCAGAAATCAAAACAGAGACTTTGTACATGAAGTTCTCCAAGCTCTAAAAGAGGTTGTTACTAATAGAATTAACCCTTTGTCTTGCAGATAAACCTTAATGCACCAGGGGAAGGTCTTAAAAAAGGAAGAGTTGATTAGCTCAATGTGAAAAATTGGTGAGCTCTCTGCTGAACAGCTCTTCATACCCTTAAAATAATCTCTTCTATTCAGCAAATAATTTTATTAATCTATGCTAGTTTAAAAATAAATTTTGCTGCCAAGCTGCGGGTCCCCAAATGAAAACCATGACATATACAAACTGACTGAAAACATAGAGTTCCAAGATCCAATTCAAGAAACGTGAGGATGCAAAGTTACTAGTCCTCAAAAGGTTGATACTTGAGGGATGGCTGGAGGCAAAGAAAGAAGCCTCATACTTAATTCATCTTTGCTGGTCTGTTTGTGATTAACTGATGGCAGTTATGAAAGGAAAGAAAAATAGTGATTTTCAGCAGCATGAGGAAAGAAAAAACTTTGTAACTTTCATGAAGGACATTTGAGTATTGAATTATCTTAATAATTAAATTCATTAAAAGTGAAGGACTTTTCCTTCACAGGGTTAGAGCAAATAAACAGACTGATGCTATGATTTGAGAGTGTTCAGATAGTTAAGTATATTGACTAAAACAGCCCAGAGAACCATTATATTCTCAGCAAGCACTAGAAAACCTTGGCTGAACACTACTGACTATTTTTGTATCTTAGAAAACAAAAAAATATTTAGGACTTGATGAGGCAGTATAAAGAAATCCTTGAGCTAAGAGCTACAAAGCAGTTGCATTGACATAGCACTGCACAGTAGAAAACACAAAAAATAACTAGTTCTGAAAGCCACATGACTGTATTTATGTAATGCTACTAGCTGCAGTCTCAGCAGAACTAATTAACTGATCCACTGAAATGGCCATCCTGAGGCCAGGATAGAGCTAGTTTGGACATCTCTGACATTGCAGTATTGATACGTTATAGCAGTTTTATTTCTGCCTTTCTGAAGACGTGCTTTTTTCTAGGTGTGCACAGCTGAAATTCTAGATTTATAGAGTGGTTCCAGAAGGCCGGTAGCTGCACTCATATGGTGTCATATTTGAGCAAAGACAACTTCTACTCTAGGTTCAGATACGGCTTCTATAAAGGCAGCTAAAGAACTCTTTCTGTTTCTGGTCATGGGACTAGCGTGTGTAGTTCAGATCTAGAAGTGTCTAAATCTATAAAGTAGAATTTTACTGAAATCTGATAAACACAAGTTGTCAATACTCTGAAACCTTCTTTTAAATAAGTCAAAAGAAATGAGGAATGATACATTCAAATAAGAGGCTATGCATACCTGCATAAAATTTGATTATAGATTTAAAACAAGATAGGGGAGATTCCCCTTCCAGTACCTAAAGGGGGCTTACAGGAAGGATGGGGAGGGACTCTTTATCAGGGAGTGTAATGATAGGACAAGCGGTAACGGTTTCAAACTGAAGGACAGTAGATTTAGATTGGATATTAGGAAGAAATAGGATACAGACTGGATATTAGGAAGAAATAGAAATTTCCTCATAGGGAAGCTTAGGAAGAGTGGGTTAGATGAATGGACAGTAAGGTGGATAGAAAACTGGTTGAAAGACAGAGCTCAGAGGGTAGTGGTTAGGGGCACAGAGTCCAGTTGGAGATCAGTGACGAGTGGTGTTCCCCAGGGGTCAGTACTGGGCCCAGTCCTCTTCAATATATTCATCAACGATGTGGACGAGGGGATAGAGAGCACCCTCAGCAAGTTTGCTGATGACACAAAGCTGGGGGGGGTGGCTGACACACCGGAAGGCTGTGCCGCCATACAGAGAGACCTGGACAGGCTGGAGAGTTGGGCGGAGAGAAACCTTATGAAATTCAATAAGGGCAAGTGTAGGGTGCTGCACCTGGGGAGGAATAACCCCATGCACCAGTACAGGTTGGGGGCTGACCTGCTGGAGAGCAGCTCGGTGGAAAGAGACCTGGGAGTCCTGGTGGACAACAGGATGACCATGAGCCAGCAATGTGCCCTTGTGGCCAAGAAGGCCAATGGCATCCTGGGGTGCATCAAGAAGAGTGTGGCCAGCAGGTCGAGGGAGGTCATCCTCCCCCTCTACTCTGCCTTGGTGAGGCCACACCTCGAGTACTGTGTCCAGTTCTGGGCTCCCCAGCTCAAGAAGGACAGGGAACTGCTGGAGAGGGTGCAGCATAGGGCTACCAAGATGATTAGGGGACTGGAACACCTCTCTTATGAGGAAAGGCTGAGGGAATTGGGTCTGTTTAGTCTGGAAAAGAGACGGCTGAGGGGTGACCTTATTAATGCTTACAAATACTTAAAGGGTGGGTGTCAGGAGGATGGGGCCAGGCTCTTTTCAATGGTGCCCGGCAACAGGACAAGAGGTAATGGGTACAAACTTGAGTGTAGGAAGTTCCTTCTCAACATGAGGAGGAACTTCTTTACTTTGAGGGTGGCAGAGCACTGGAACAGGCTGCCCAGAGAGGTGGTGGAGTCTCCATCTCTGGAGACATTCAAAACCCGCCTGGACGCGTTCCTGTGCAACCTGCTCTAAGGTGACCCTGCTCTGGCAGGGGGGTTGGACGAGATGATCTCCAGAGGCCCCTTCCAACATTATGATTCTGTGATTCTGTGATTCTGTGAAATTCTTTACTGTGAGGGTGGTGAGGCAGTGGAACAGGTTGCCCAGGGAGGTTGTGGATGCCCTATCCCTGGAAGTGTTCAAGGCCAGGCTGGATGAGGCTTTGAGCAGCCTGGTCTAGTGGGAGGTGTCCCTGACCATGGCAGGGGGTTGGAACTAGGTGATCTTTAAGGTCCCTTCCAAACCAAACCATTCTATGATTCTATGATTCTATGATTATTTTCCTCAGTACCAAACCAGCTGGTGGGAGGAACTGTTCTTATTTTAGGAAGGAAGTAGAATAGTTGATATCTTTACTTGTTCCCATTTATAGAGATTATGAGAGAATATGTAATCATCTACTTAATTATTAATCCATTTGGAAAATTTTCCTTAAATTAAGCAAAGTGATGATGGATTTTGATAGATGTGGGCAATAAATAATTTTCTTGTTTTACTAAAACAATGTTTAGAAATTGCTGTGTTATACACAGAGATGAATAAAAACTCTTTTGAAGCAGGGGAAGAGTTACTCATGCATAAATCATACAGAAGATCTGAACTTCAGTTTTCTCATTCTCTTCTTACTATCAAGTGATAGATATGTGTACCAGAGACATACCTAAAATGACACTTCCTGGCAGAATGAAGTGCAGAGAAAAGTGGTGATGCAATTCCTAAATTAATGCTGATCCAATACGCTGGTATTCAAACCACAGCAAAACAGATGTACTACCTGTGCCTGTAGCGTCTTGGCAGTGCTTGGCAATTTGGGCAAATCATCACACACAGTTTGGTTTCTAGACTGATCCTGTTTTATACAGTGTTAAGGGCTGGGCAATAAGCAGCAAATTCTAATAAAACGCACCTTTATAGTATCTCTGGTATCAACCCCTGGTATCAATACAGGCTGGGGAATCAAAGGATTGAGAGCAGCCCTGCCGAGAGAGAAGGGCTTGGGAGTACTGGTGGAGGAAAAGCTGGACATGAGCCAAAAGTGTGCGCTGACAGCCCAGAAGGCCAACTGTATCTTGGGCTGCACCAAAAGAAGCGTGGCCAGCAGGGTGAGGGAGGTGATTCTGCCCCTCTCCTCCGCTCTGCTGAGACCCCACCTGGCGTACTGCATCCGGCTCTGGGGTCCTCGTCACAGGAACGACATGGACCTGTTGGAGTAAGTCCAGAGGAGAGCCACAAAAATAATCAGAGGGCTGGAGCACCTCTCTGATGAAGAAAGGCTGAGAGAGTGGGGGTTGTTCATCCTGGAGAAGAGAATGCTCCAGGGAGACCTTATTGCAGCTTTTCAAGACTTAAAGGGGGCTTAGGAGAAATACAGGGACAAAGTTTTTATCAGGGCCTGTTGCAATAGGACAAGGGGTAATGTTTTTAAACTAAAAGAGGGTAGATTTAGACTAGATGTAAGGAAGAAATTTTTTACAGTGAAGGTGGTGAAACACTGGCACAGGTTGCCCAGAGAGGTGTCAGACGCGCCATCCCTGGAAACATTCAGGGTCAGGTTGGATGGAGCTCTGGGCAACCTGATGTACTTGAAGACGTCCCAGCTCATTGCAGGGGAGGCTGGACTAGATGACCTTTAAAAGGTCCCTTACAACCCAAACTATTCCATACCATTCCATTCCATTCCATTCTATTTGTTTATCATCACCACAGAGATCTGCAGATCATCTGACATACTTTGGGAAAATAACTAATTTTTATTTCATTGTTTTTTCACTGTTACTTTAGTGATGAACACAGTTTATGTCATGACATTAAAAGAATGTTTCATGAAGTATCTGTAAGAAGCTGTTCATTTGGTTGTAGAAGTTCAAAAGACTTTTCGCTGTAATTCATCTTCCAGGGCACATGTCATCCATTTCATTTCCCATAATTACTTTTACATCTCTGAATCATTTAAGTACTCTGGATGAAATGCTAGCCCCAGTAAATTCCACCATGAGTTCTGAAATTAACATCAACAAAGCCAAAGTTATATTTACACTATTTCAAGGAAAAGACTGATCATTCTTGCCAAGCATTCTCCTATTTACCAAGTCACATACTAGCTGCAGTGTTATGAAATGACAGAAACCCATGGTTAAGAATAATGCTTTTTTCATTACATATTATAGATTATTCATTGAATAATCACCCTTAATTGGCATTGAATTATCTTTTCCCTCCAGTTTCTAATAGCTCAGAAGTTATTAATTTAAAAGATTGTTCTATGGTCTCTTGTAGAACTTTAAAAATAAGTTCCAGTTGGTCCAGAAATTCCCTGTGAAAGCACAGATATCAAATAAACAACTATTTATATATATTTCTCTAGAAAACAAAATGTTTTCAGCTACCTAGAGCAATTATTTTAAGTTCAAATTGACTTGTTTTCTGCTCTATCTACTCAGATTTACTATTTCTTTATGTAGCTGCTCTTTGAACTGTTGTTAAATGTGTATATGTCCCTGATCTTAGTAAGGAAAAAAAAATGAAATAATAATGATGCTTTTATAATTTCCTCTTTCTGTTGCAAATATTGTCAGAAAACATCAGAGGGGGTGGCTCTACATCATATCTAGGTTGCTTAACTGAAGTTAATTAGAAGTATGAATTCTACAATCAAGACACACTATTTTGCTGTTGTTCGCTATTTATAACAAGCCTCTCTAGGAAAATGCAAACAAAAGAAAAAGCCAAAAACTAAACAGTTATTTTAGAAAGCAGTTAAAACCTGGTTTTCACACTTATATATAATAACAAAATAGCCTGATATTCAGCAATGCAAAGTACTTGCGTACTCTCACAGAAGAGTGATATTTTTTGGTTTACAAGGAGGCTTTCCTTCCAAAGACAGTCCCTTCGTCTTTATCATGGATTTTAAAATCCAGCATACAAGCTCTGATACAGGGATGAAATTCTGGAATTGCACACACATTAACTATGTTGTGCCCTTAAAACAGAAAAGAATACCCCATTACCAAAACCATGATCCAGATGCTGGAACTGATTTCTTGACTGACTTCTTTCCAGAAGATACCCAGAATATTGCATGAAAGCCATGAACTGTGTTGTAGCTTAAGTCTGAAATTCTCTTACAATACCAGCTAATAGCTGAGAAAGTAAGAGATATACTTTTACTTCACAGTAATTAAGAGCTTATAGGATGAAAAAGAAAAGAAAAGAAACAAAAAACCCACTTACAACTATTTGTAGCACTTTCCCAAAAACAGAGTAAAATACAGTCTTACTTGGCAGAATTGATGGGCAGTGTAGTCCGTTCTGACATTGAGTATATGTAAATAGTTTAATAGCAGTACTTTTGCAGTGCATCTTCAAGAAGGATATGATATATTAGCTCCTGGTTTAAACACAGGAAGACAAAGGAGAAAGCGCGCTCACAGATGGGGGTCCTGACTTTATCCCCTCTTAGCAGAGACTTTAACACTTTCTACTATTTAATTTGTTTCTTTGGTTTATATGAGTTACAGATAGCTTCTTAGTGTTCCAACTTCTTTTTTATTCCAGATTCCAATTTTAACAACAACAACAAATTGGTTATGATATTTTACATCAGAAAATCAGTTGAGCTAGGCTTTTAACGACCAAAATTAAAAATTACAACTTAATGAAATAGTTTATGGAAAAAAAAAAATACACTTGTAGAGGAACCTAAACATCTTTTACTGTCCTTGAGCAGCAAAGTTTGAAATTCAATTGCTTATCCATTATTTTAGTTGTATTATTCCAAACCCCTTCGAAATACACTGTAGTCAGTATATTTCTGGTGTCACTAAAACCCCATTGTTCTAAAGTTCTTGGACTGTTAAATCAGCTAAATAGACAATGTTCTAAATGGCAGATTATCTTTTTAAGGTAAATATAGCCATCATAAAGTATTATGTAAATGCTTCAACCTGCAGGTGCCTGGTTTGTTTATTGACAAAATAAAACAATTCTGTAAACCTTGATCTCCTAAAATTTTAAGCCTAAAAGATATTCAGTACATTTAAAATTCAAGAAATGAATATACAGCTAAACTTAGAGAATTAAATTATTGCAGTATTGTCTAGGAGCAGAGTCTAATGCAAGTATCTCAGAAATTTCCCTTAAAAGTTTTAACTTTCCTTAACAACCCATGAATGAAAATTGTCTCTGTGGCAAGCTCTCTATTGCATTCCACTTCTTCAGTACTGTCAGAAGACCTTTAGAGAGCCTGAGATTTGTGTATTAAGTACAGGTAAACAGGGAAAGTACAGCAGCCTCATGCTCTCTCTCTCTTCTGTAAGAAAAAGGAAGGAGTGATGTTTATTAGCCTGGCGCTATTGCAGCAGCAATACGAAAAAGAAGAGAGAAGCCCTGCTAAAGTCCTGGTTTTTCTTACTGGTCGTTGTCAATTTGTGGTTTTGATCTGTGACAAACAGCTATTATGTGAAATGAAGTGGTGTTAAAGGTGAGAAGGAGAACTCCACTGCTGGATACAAAATGTTTTGGAGAAATTGATTAGGTTCTTTTTCCTTCAGGTCCATTCAGCACTTCGGAGTTCTCCTGCAAGACTAGCCTTCAATTTAGAAGGTAAAATTTCAGTTTCCCATATTATTTCATCTGTCAACATATGTCTTGGATGTCAATTTTAACAGAAAATATAGCAAGTGTGTCAATATTAATTTGAGTATTCTTATAAAGGCCTGTTTTGGGGTGTTGTTTTTAGTGTTTGGTTTCTGGGGTTTTATTTATTTATTTATTTATTTATTTGTGTTCCTCCTAAACTGTCTATTAAACTGACCTAAAATAACCAGGTATCTGCCAATACATACATATGCCATGACTGTCTGTTAAACAAAAAAAGAAACAGCAATGTAAGACGAAACTAAAATTTCATCAGAAAATACTTCAAACAAAGAAACTTTTAAATTAAAGCATAAGGTTGGCAAAGTTTCCACAAAATGATAACACCAGCATATTTTATACAGACATTGGCAAGCTTTTATGGTACAGAATGAAAGAAATGGTAGGATTTATTTTATAGAAAAAAGTTCACCTCTGAAAGATTTTTCCCTACCCTTCCATGTACTGGAGCAGCTGAAAAAGGTACAGGTTAGATGGGTGAAAGAAAAGAGCACAAGGGGCAGGCAGAAAATGCCAAATTCAGGTAGATCCCCCAGGCTCTCAGAGAGGCCCAGGCTGCAGAACAATCAGTTGGCTGAGGTAGATGATAAGAGGCCAGAGAGACCAAACCGGCTGGAATGGTGAGCCAGAGGATGATCGTGGGTGCAATGCTGGTACAGATAGATAAAAAACCTCACTCAGAATTGACATAAAATTTCCTCACCTCCCCTCTTAGGTGAAATAAATCATGGTTCCCACATGTTTTTGTGGAATCCATACTGAATAAACATGCTTTCCAGCAAGGTGCGTGAACTTTGCCGAACAATAATGTTGTCACAGGACTATTTTGGGTGGGGGAAGGAGCTTCACTAATGTAAGTGGGGTTATCTACCCACACCAGAAAGTGTAAAGATACCCTCAAAACCTCAGCCAAATGCTAAATCTGAAATATTTTGCCCTGTCATCGCTGGGACCTGCTTTTGCATTCCGTTTCATGTCAGCTTGCCAGGCTGTGAAGCCGTGACATGCTGCTCCTGCACCTGGCACAAACAGAGCTCAGTTTGAGATTAGCACTTTCTTGATATAAGACCTGAACTTCCACTCAGAAGCTATGAATAGACTTTAGGAGAAACAGAATTTAGGGAAAATTCTGACTTTAAAAATATATTGCGCCGTAAACCCATAGTCTGTAGTCTCAGTTAATTAAATATATATATAATTGTCATGCAGACCACTTGCTCTTGTATAATTTAAGCACTTAATAAGTCCTGTTTGTTTTATGAAAGAAAATTTCCTTTTCTTCTCAGCCTGAGAAATACAACCCCAATAGGTCTGTACTTTATACTGATACAAACAGCAACTATACATCATACTTGTTAGAGATGTATTTATTAATAATAAATACATGAAAGGGTAAAAAATAAGTGAGGTGTGGGAGAAATGATATCATACGGACAACTGTGAATTAACTAAGATTTACAGTAATACTTTTTCCCATGCAAATTCTACTGCTATTTTCTATTAATTAATGTAATTGATAACAGTTATAAAGATATCTGGCATTTTAATCATGCAGATATGTCTTTCGCTGTCAGAAGGGAAAATTAAAACAGCTAGAAGTCTTTTATTTGCAGAGTTAGCTGGAGAGGAAATTAAAATAGAGCTGGTAATAAAGGAGCGATATATTCCATTTAAGAGATCACAGATGTGGGTCATGGGGGTAAGAGGACACAGAGGAGGATTGTGACATTCTTAAAACTCCGTTTCTTTCTAGACATATTATGAGCAAGTAGAAATTCATACTGACGGGCTTGTAGCTCATAATGCTATCATTAATACAAAGATTTACAATATATTTGATGTTGTTACCCTTAATGAACAGTAAAAATACCAAAACAACCACTGAACAAGTTACACTTTGCATAGAGATTGTCTTCGTTTAACTACATCTGCATGGATTCCACTTTTTAAAGGCATTTACCCCATTTTTATATAGTTAATATATCATGTACTTCAAGGAAAACACAAACTCTTTTAATTAAATGGGATCTGAGATACATAAAGAAGTCAAGTAGCTCTGATCACTAGAGGAAAGTGAAAATTTCACATGGAGAAGACCTGGACTGGATAATTGCTTCTGACCATTTACAAAACCCAACAGTACAAAATAATCTTGTCCCTGTTGAAGGGAGTGATGCCTTTAACCACCCCTGTCTTTTGGGAGAAATCAAAGAAACATTGAAAAATTAAAAGGTGAGCACTCAAACCAAGACACCAAAAATCCTGAATTTCCATAATACATATGCCTGGCTCTTTTGGGTATCTCTGGTGTGAAGAGAGAAAATAGCCAAATGTTCCTTCATACTTTGCCTATTATTTTATGATGTAGTTGGTATTGAAGCCCTCTTGCTGTTTATGGGTGCTTTTCCTGCTGATGAGTAGATGAAATAGAAAAAGAACTAATTTTATTCTTGTGGGACATAATGCCAGTTAATTCCATTCTTTCTGAGAAAACCTGCCATTAGTCAACTAATCTTCTGCATTGCCTGTAATTTTTCAATGAAATAAACCAGAAATGCCTAAAATAAGGCAGATTTGGGAAATCTACTGGGACTAATGGTGCAGTCACCTGTTTTGGGTGCCAGGCTGCAGAATTTTTGGTAGCTTGTTAACGTCAGAGGATGTTAACAATTGAAGAGATCCCGGAGTAAAGTTCTACTCTGCAAATGAAAATTTTTGAAAGCCAAAGTGGTCATGGTGTTTGAATCAAACCTGAAAGTACGTACAGCCTTTTCTGAGGGGATCCCATGCTCCTTGGGAGTGTTCTAGATCAAAACCAGTGATAAATATTACTGTGTGGCTTCAGACCAACGGAAGATTAGCCAAAACTCTTGTAGAAAAACCTCTGGTAATAGTCAATTAAATGAAAATATGTGGTCATCAGTGGGCACCATACACCCTAGGCAGAATCCAAACTGATAAGATATCTTGAAAGACAGGAAATATATGGAAGGAAAAGAATCTTTCCCACCCCCAGAGACTTAGAGGTCACAGTCATGGGTCACATAAGAATACACAAAGAAATATCTTGCCAAACAAAATGTCCTTTTTGTTCCCCTAGACATAGTGTAAAACTGAAACAGGTAGTTTTCCAAAATAAGAATTTCTGAAATTCTTATTTGTCTCTATGAATCATGAATTATAGTACTATGTTACCAAGAACAAAGATACCGTTTTTCAGTAATGCATAGTATTCTCAGTATGAGCTGAGAAACTGAACATTTGAGACTCTTATTCGTCAGGTCGACTTGCTTAACATGCCTGAGGAATAGATACATATGTTCTGTTGTAAAGCACTTGCATGTGTATGTTTTAAATATAATCTTTAACTTTGCTGGGAAGAATTGACTCGCCATTTATAAAAATAATGCGTGCTGAGTCTCTGCTACCATCAACAGACATCTTTCTGGAGTGAATTTAAACCCAAAATGCAGAAAAAAACATCAGTAGCAAGTTTCCATTTCCTTGCATGCAAGAGAAGAAGTAGCTACTTACTGCCTTTGAAAATGCAGAGTACTCATCCACCCATCCAATCTTGGTGCTGGACAATAGCATTTGAAAACTTAATTCTGGAACTGTACTATCAAACTGCTGACACTGGGATTTGGTGACTGTTAAGGGCTTTTTTTTTTCTTTGAAAGATATATATACCTCTTTGTTGCTTATTGTGAGAGTCGACATTTATTATGGCTCAATATTACTATGTTGAAGTAATAAACGGGGGGAGGGGGGTTGGAACAACTGTATTTTATCACTGAAACCTGAAGCAGGAAATTAAATCAGGTAACATCATGCATATCTGATTTCAATAACAAGAACAAAAAAAAAATTTTGAAGAAAACAGACAGAATTAAAAGCCATTTTCAGGTTTCCACAACTTATAAAAGCTTATACAAAATATAACACATGCAGACACACACATACAAAAACCCTGTGAAGGTTAGAAGACACGACAGACTACCACTGTCCTGAATCTGGGACTGATATTAAAAAAGAAATCATCAAACTCTATAGAAACACCTTGAGTGTGCTTTGTAAACATTAAAAATAACTCCCAACATTATCATGTAAGTAAGAATCTCAGTTTAAGTAAGTCCTTTTGGAAATATTGCTTAGGAACAGTATTTCAATTGAAACGGTGGTGTTCATCTGAGGCTTGGTGCTGAATCAGCTTACATGTCCTTTTGAATAAATGTTACGTCTGTGTGTGGGCACAAATGTATAACAGAGTCCTTCTTTCACTTTCTTCAGTTTAGAATCCAGCAAATGAAGACCAATACAAGAACTAAGATCTCTGAGATTAAAATATCTTTTAAAAAAGGTTCTTTTTTATCTAATAATTTGTAGAAAATCAGATTGAAATGTAAAAAGCAAAGTGAGAAAGCCAACACACAGCAGAGTTACAATCTGATTTAATTTCATGTCTCAAAGCACAGAGGGAAAAGAAAGAGTGAGACAGAAAACTGCTGGAGAGGAAAGGTAAAGAGAAATTTACAGGAAAGTTATTTTCAGGAAATCTTTAGTTCTATGACCCAAAATACTAATGTTTAAGCCTTGAAGTCAGCAAAGCAAATAGGCTATTTCTTACTTTTTTTCTTAATTTTTAAAGGTTAGATAAACTAAACTTTTCCACATTTATGATGTAGTTGTAGTTCCTAGCCACACTGACCACTCCTTCCTTTTGATCCTTCTTTAAGTTTAAAATGTCCTTTTTTGATCTTCCTTTATGAAAATGATCATTCATTTTTTAGAAAAAAATATTGTAGAAACACATTAGATGTAACATCAGATAGGGGGGAATTGCTGCTTTTTAAAATTTACTTTTTAACGTACAGGTATTCTCAGAAAATAGCTTTAGCTGTTTTCCAGGCTGAGTTAAAATGAAAGGTGCTTAAAGCAGGTTTTTCCTCCTTGAACCAGAGGTTATTTTTTATATTCTGATCCAGGGCCTGATAGGAAGAAAATTGCTTTTACACTTTTTATTTTACAAAAATTAAATCACTACCCGTGGTTTGTAAATTGAGTAGTGTTATAAACATGATGTATATACAATGTTTTTTTTCAAGAGAGAACGGTGTCATTTAAAATATATATGTAAGGATACATGTGTATGTGTGTGTGTGTTTTAGGAGCCTTGATCCCTTAGATATTTTTGAAAATCTTACTAAAGAACATGTTAATAAAATACAGATTTATTTTTATGCTTGTATGTTTCCTGACCACTTTAAGCATATTAAAACAGACACATAGAATTATATTATTCAGAAGCAATGGACCTTTTTAATTGCAACTGTGTGGCATCAACTCAGCAAAGTTGATGGCTCCCAAGATCATAAATTTAAACCTGAACAAATGGAAAG
>VYZM01001456.1:0-31867 GCA_013398915.1 Dromas ardeola
TCAATGATCTGGATGACGGGATTGAATTCACCTTTAGTAAATTTGCAGACAACACCAAGTTGGGTGGGAGTGTTGATCTGCTTGAGAGTAGGAAGGCTCTGCAGAGGGATCTAAACAGGCTGGATTAGTGGGCCAAGGCCAACTGTATGAGGTTCAGCAAGGCCAAGTGCCGGGTCCTGCACTTGGGTCACAACAACCCCATTGCATACTCCGGCTTTGGGAAGAGTGGCTGGAGAGCTGCATGGCAGAAAAGGACCTCAGGGTGTTAGTTGACACCTTGCTCAGGTGGCCAAGAAGGCCAACAGCAGCCTGGCTTGCATCAGAAATAGTGTGGCCAGCAGGACTAGAGAAATGATCATCCCCCTATACTTGGTACTAATGAGACTAGACCTCGAATACTGTGTTCAGTTCCCTCACTACAGGAAAGACATTGATGTGCTGGAGCATGTCCAGAGAAGGACAACAAATCTGGTGAGGGATCTAGAGCACAAGCCTTATGAGGAGTGGCTGAGGGAACTGGGGTTGTTTAGCCTGGAGAAAAGGAGGCTGAGGGGAGACCTTATCACNTTATCACTCTCTACAACTACCTGAAAGGAGGTTGTAGCAAGGTGGGTGTCAGTCTCTTTTCCCAAGGAACAGGCAATAGGACAAGGGGAAACAGTCTCAAGTTGCTCCAGGGGAAGTTTAGATTGGATGTTAGGAAAAGTTTCTTCACCAAAAGGGTTATCAAGCATTGAAACATGCTTCTCAGGGAAGTGGTTGAGTCACTATCCCTGGAGGTATTTAAAAGACGTGTAGATGTGGCATTTAGGGACATGGTTAGTGGTGGACTTGTCAGTGCTAGGTTAACAGCTGGACTTGATGGTCTTTTCCAACTTAAGTGATTCTATGATTCTATGTTTTTCTGTGAAAAACAAGTCTTTTGGGATGTGTTTCAGACATAGAGCTGGCTCAAATGCTGCCATCAGACCTGACTTGCTGACCATTACCACTTGAAGCGCACTGCAATGTCAGTATGAGCTGCAACACAATACAACAATAAAATTGAATTTTCTTAGGAGAATATATGCCCCTTCGCAATCTTCCCCTGCTGTGCTGTGTGCTCTGCAGCTTGCGCCAGACAGGAGAGCTGTGAAGGCATGCAGCAGTAGGCTCGGTGCAGCTAAGCCCCAAGCAGTCACCCCCAAGAACAAATGAGAGCTGTCTCTACCTTTTCACACAGGCTACTGGATTAAAAAGAAACATATAATAATAATAAAAAAGAATAATTTGATACATCAGGCAGGAAAAACCATCAAGAGGCCAATGTGATAAGCTAGGGATCAATGTGTACCTTGTAGCAGCATAGTTTAAGGGTCTCTTGCTTAAGTGTCACACTAATCTAGCACACTCCTCAAGTGCTACACTTATTTTCTCACTTTCTCATCTCCTATCACACTTAGAAACCTTTCCTGCCTCTTCAAAAGCACTGTTTGTTTGAAAAACTATGAATAAACACATTTATTAAGAAAATCTCTTTGATAATACATTTACAGTGCAAAGCTCAATGCAGAAAGCACCAGATTGTCATCATTAGTTTTCAGAATGATCAAGAGAGAAATCAAGGTCATTTACGAATTCATGGATCTTATAGCAAAGCCGTAACTACGAAAAAGACAATGAACTCAGAAGAGCAGAAGTTCATGTTTTTAAGTATGTTAATTGATGTAAATTAATAAAAAGTGAAGTAGATTGTGCCTGTAGACTGAAAAAAGAAAAGTTCAAAGCCTTGTGAATAAGCATTTTAATCCATTTCATCCTTAACATGGGGAAAGACAATAAAAACTGATGATAACTCAAAAGAAAATTGCCTCCTTTTGAAGTCTAGGACTCTAACCCTTACCTCAACTTCTTTTATTCTTCAAATCTTCCATCTAGTGTGTGCCTCCTTGGCTATCAAGTGAGAACAGTACTCCTCTCTTTCCAATGAATTCATCCTTATTCTGACATCATTACCAGACTGATAAAGATCACATAGATCTAGTCAGACTGCAATCCTTTTGCTCATGATGCAGAGAAATCCCAGTGGAAGAAGCAGGTTCTTGAAAAACACACTCAGATTGAATTAATATTTTTGCATTAAAGAGTCAGTACCGACAAGTCATGTCCCCAAGTAACTACAAATAAGCATATAAACATATAAACACAATAAAGCATGGACGCATTTTTGCTGTGTTGGTTCACGCTGACTTGTGCCTTATTTTGCAAAGGGTCCCGCTGATCATATCAGGGCTATTAGTGGAATAAAATACTACTCAGCATGACTAAGGACAGCAGAACTGGCCCAGAGGAATGTCAAAGTTGTTTAAAAGTTACGCCCTCAAATATCTTTGCAGTCACTTAGCATATTGTTTCATGCTGTTTTATGATCTCCTTTTGGTTAATCCTAGACTTAATAGTCAATTATTGAGTCTTTAAAGCATGGTTTGCAATCAAGCATATTTCCGTGTCTGTCTCAGCAAATTATACTAAAGCACGCTGATGTAATCAGAAAGATCAATTCCTGGATATCAAATATACATGTAGCTATAAGTAATACTGATACCCATATATGGACTCATCAAGCACTGAAGAGTTGCTGACATCTCAAGGAATAAAAACATTTTATTCAGAGACCTTTTATACAAATTGTGATTTTCTGTGGTTTTCTTCTTCATTCCTTATTAATAGAAAGATTTGCATGAAAACAGAATCCATATTCCTTGGAGTTAATTTGCTGCTCCTGCAGCTGCCTCCTTTTCATCAGCATTTACTAAAACCCTCTTTTGTACCTCTCACTTGGTGCTGTTTATTTAACTAGGAGGTTAATCTAAAAAGATTTCCCATTCTAGGTGGGAGCAGATGGACAAGGGGAAAACAGCAGTCCTATATTTGTTCCAATGTAGTCTGAGAAAAGTCAGAGAAGACAGAAAATAACAGCTATATGCTGTATTGTCCGAGTAGAGTGTTTTTCACAGTTTCCCATAAAACAGCAGCTAATTTCAAATAAGCTGTAGTGACAATACTCCATTTCTGGGCAATCTGATAATGAGAAATGAAATGACACTACAATTCATGTTTCACTGTATCCAGAACTCAGGGTTAAAAGGTTAAACTTCACATCATAATGTAACAACTCATTTTCTATTACTCCCTATTAAATGCTTATTTGTGAAATAGAATTGCCAGAGGTTATGTGATTCAATAAGCTTATGCTGCATCTGTACACAATGTGTTTTGGTCACATAACAAGAAAGCATTCCCGATTGTATTCCTGGCACGTGTAAATAGTGAACATTTACATTCATGCAACAAAATACGTGACTCTAAGCATTTGTCCTATTTTATAGCGTAGTGGACAAATCCTACGTTTTATCCATCTGTAAATGCAAACTGCTACTCAGGTGTGAGTACTGTTCTATATAGTATGTTCTCTGGCTTCAGCAGGATATAAAGTCAAGTGAGCTAAATCTGACCATGGAAAAATTAACAAGGAAATGTTCAGGATTCTGTCTGACTTTTAAGGTATCAAGGGGATGGCAATTCTAGACATGTGTTTCTACAAGGTCAAGTAGCACCAAGGTTTCAGCTGGTGGCTGGAGAAGGCAATCTGAGGGGGACTGATTATGTAGTGAATGACTATTGAATTAGGTTTGTGAACTCAGCTACAAGAGTATCACCAGAGTTTGCAGAAAAGGGTAGAGACCACTTTATTTTCAACACAAATGACTTCATGATATGCAATGAAGACTTTCAAAGACAAGCAAAATCTTCAGCGGTTTTTCTCATCACACACCTGCACAAACTCTTCACAAACTTTTATTCTTTTGCTCCTTGGGCAATTAGAAAGCAGACAGTATTTTAAGCTCACTATAAAATTTTTAAGATCCACATCCCTATTTTCTTTAACTTGAGTACAATTTCTTTTTACCTGGTGATGCTCTCAATCTATTTTATCAAATGGTAGCTTGGTGAAACATAATCTTACATATTACTTATAAATTCTTCCTGACAATACTCAATGGTGAAATGTGTGATCAAAAGTTGTGAAATGACAAATGAATGATAGTCCCTAAAATTACTTCACAAAAGCTAACTACACAGGGGATATTTTAATGAATGTAATGATGGTATGTTCCAAGGGAAAAGCTTTAAAAAGCTCAGATTACATTCAGTCTGTAAAACCTGTTCAGAAATTAAAACCAAATTGATTATTATAACATGATCACTGTACTTAATCTTCACATTTAAGAGGCTTTATAACTGCCAGGAAAATAAAAAGTCAGAAAAAGATACTGAAAAGCAGCTATCTGTAATTGTGCAAACGTATTGATCCTTTGTGATTTAGCAGTGCAAGTCTCACTGCAATTTAATACAGTTTTTGTTCTGCTCCCTTAGGCCTTTTTGAAACCCTGTTTACCTGGGACGAGTGCCTGTTTGTCATCTAACCTTACTCACAGGTATCTGTAGTTGACACATCCTAGGTATTCAATCATCCCTCAGGCACGCATTTTTGGTAGATGACTGATCTTCCAAAAATGTACATTGTACATGCAAGTGTATTTTAGGCAAAGATGTTGTCTACCTTCATGTTCAAGCCATGCCAGCACAAGGGAGTCTTGTGCTATCCAGAATATTTTTGGCATGGATTTTTATATGAATATTAATTAAGACATGACTGAACTTCAATAGAAAGTAGCTTCAAACTTTAATTCTCTTATAGACCAGAGAAATCATCATACATAAGTCTTCCTTTCTAACAAGGGTAAGAGCTAAAATGTTTATTAAAACTGGTGACTGAGATCAGTTAGCGGAACTACCGTAAATGCTTACCTTGTTATTTTCTCTCAGGTCCATCAGGAACAGGATATTGGACTACAGGGAAATTTGATGTGATCTAGTATAGCCATTCAGACTGTCTTGCAATTTATCCTACACATTCTGCAAGGAGCCTTCAGGCAGTACCACTGCACTAATGGTAATTTGTACAAGGTCTTCAAAAAAGAAGGTAATTCTCCAAGTACTGCCACAACATGTGATTTTCCAAAGCACGTCATTTCGGCCCACAGTTATATTTGATCAAAGGAGGCAGCAGTCAGATAACATTTACTATAAAGGGCATGATACAATACTGATTTTTTAAAACAAATTTTAATAAATTTCTTGCACTGTGTAATTCTTTGTACTCTAGTGCATCATCATCCATCTACTGCAACTATACGAATTTGACGGTTATAATTCTATGTGTAACTCTCTGGTACTCCAAGTGCTTTCAAGAAGAACTATCTGTGAAGAAAGTAAATGTTTCTAAGCCAATCTATGGCTTCTCAGTACATTGGAACAAGAATGAATCACTGCCACACCATTTCCACAGCTGTACTTGTTCCAGAGGTGAAAGTAAAGTATCATTCTGTTTTGGTATATTTTTTCATTCCATAGCATTGCTCTGTTAATAAGTTCTCCAGCCCAGTAAGAATGGGGCAGGCCCTTCCATGTCTGAACCAAAATCCATATGAGTCAGAGAGAATCCACCCATTCATGTGAATGGAATTTGTATCAGATCTCTTAAATGAAATATTTTTTTCTGCAGAAAATGGAGCCATGTAGACAACGTGACATACAAGCCGAGTCTACAAAACTTCTGTTACGGATATTGACTCAGGTTCATTTTGAATAAGCCTGGTCAAATTTACAGCTAAGTATTAAAGGATTGTTTTAAGTTAGGATTTCAATTCTGATGTTATCAAAAAGAATCAAATTGACTTTCCATGAGAAATATATCATCCTCAATTTTTAAAGTATTTTTGGATTTCATTTTAAATGTTTTGCACTTTTTTTTTGGACATAATTACAAAATATTTGTATTTACTGTAACATGGGACATTCTGGCATGCCTAGAATAACTCCTAATGATCTCAAATGGAAAATCTTACCGATGTTTCACTTTCCTTTCTGCTGTGGGAAGGAAACAGCTTTCAAAATGCCACCATTTCTTACCATAAGTTGTTGCTACTGCCTGACTACAGGCATAAGAAGAGAAAACCTCCTCAGGTACTCCTCTGTGCAATAAGTCTATTTCACAGATGTTTTCTTCCTCTGCCTGAATGCCTGAAGGATGGTCAGAGCCTTAGTTTCATCCAGGCAGTGTTGACTGTCACTGTTTTTACCAGTAACAGCTTAATTTCCCAACTGGAGTAAAAGAAGACCAAGAGAGCAAGAGAAGGGTTAAGAGGGACATCTGCTGCTCTCCCACCGGGATCTAGGGATGGAGGGTCAGAGTAGTATCTTGGTCATGAATGAGTAAACACATATATGTTCAAGGATGAACAGGAGAGGTTTCACCATCTTGTTAGGATCCTGGACAGTGGAGGATCTAATGGGATACGATAGCTACATATTGACCATTATATGGAGCTCTAGCGGATCTTGTCTTCACAACTTGAAGTCCAAGAAGATGGCATTTTTGTGTGCAGTGCCCAATTCTGTGTGAGAAGAGGCTCAGCAGCAAGTCTGCGTCTCAGCAAATAGGAGATCACAACTTCTAGAGGAGAAGAACCTTCAGTGATTACGAGAAGATTTGTTTAGGATCATCTTTAAAAGAGCCTTGAAAATAATTTAGTATTTACCAAATTAAAAAAATGGAGTAAAGTGGAGCATGCAAATTCTTGTTTTTCATACAAAGATTGATAGTTCCACACCAGAACAGAAGAAATCACAAGCCACAAAACAAAATGAACATCAAGTCTTTGATTCCTTGCTGAGGGTTCTACAGCTGTTAACCCAAATCTGGGTTCTTTGTCTGATGTGTAAGCCAATAACACACAGAGCAGAGGTTATTCCCAAGTTTATTCCATTAATGCACAGAAATGAGGTGCACATCCCTAGATGGGAGCACACCTTAGTTTCGAAAATTTCCCTTTTTATACACTATTATGTGTTCTAACAATTAATACATATTCATTGTTATTCTCTTTAATGTTCAGTCAAGATTTCTTTGCTTTCTATGTAAATTAGCGTGCAGATTCTGTCTTCTTCCATTGTTCTTTTCTGAGTAGTTGGTATCATTTGGGTAGGTGGTCAATGAGTCAGTGGTCACGATCTCCCCCTGCCGAAATTACCTTTTACCTACTTCTCCTTTAATCTTGGCAGTTCCAGGTGGTTTTCTCGGTTTGCTGACCAGGCCTACAGTTCATCACTCTCTTGACAGGAATATCCTGCTTACCAACAAAACTACATTGTCTAGTAGTTAGTTCCTTAATCTAATCTTAGAAAAATCATGTCTATTCACTATTGGTCTATAAATAATCAAATGGAGTTGGGGCTGTATAGAGGAATTTTAGCAGCAGCAGCAGGTTCCCTTGGTTGCTTCGATTGCATGTTACATTTCATTTTTCTAGTTTATATCAATTTTACTACAACACATCCTTATCAACTCTATTTCCTGTTTTCAGGAGGCACAACCAGAAATAATGCCTTTTATATAGTAGCTATACATCATTTTTCATGCTACACTGAAAGAATGTTTTTACTATGTTTACATTACAGATTAGTGGCTTAATTTAGAAAGCACTTGCAAGTTCCATAATTTGCATAAATCACATATTCAATTTTTGTATTTCTAGGTTATGCAGCTAATGCACTTTTCATGAACACTTTGCTTTGTTTGTAATTCAAATTTGTTACAAAGCCTGCAATCTGAATGGGAGAAATTAGCACTGCACAAGGATGTAAGCATGATTATCGGGCCATAGTGAGAGCAGTCTCTAAAGGCACAAATGCTTATGCAGTACTGGTTCTGTAGTCTTGTTCTGAAGTAAGATCAATTAAAGATACTTGAAATGTTTTCTTAAGATTACATTAAGACGTTACCTGATCATCAGTGATATGGAATACCTGTGTCCTGTGCCAGCTCCATGGGAAAATTAACCCTATCCCCACCAGAACCAGAACAACTGACTATAAGGTCTGTTATACAGACCCATCACAAGATCATGACAGAGACGATGCTGAATTAGCATGGATTAAACACCTTGTTCAAAATCTCACTATGATTCACAAACCTCAAGAGATCAATTATAAAAGAGGTCTCAGTTATAGCACAGCCTTTTATCAAAAATGTCCAAATGTAGTTTCCTGGGTGATAAAGGAAAAAATGTTTCAAGTGAAGAGTGTGACATAAATGCACATTGCTCCAGATTTCAAGCAATTATGGTTAGAGTAAATCCATACAGGTTAGAGAACACTTCAAGTGCCTGTTAGTGCATGCATAGCATAAACTATTAACGCCAAAGTGCTTGTTCAGTGGGTAAATAGGATTGCTAGGAGAGGAATTGCTGAACACAGTAATTTTGAATATCAGGCTTGTGATTCAATGCAGATTTAGATGATTCTGTTTTTTAAAGTCTTCCTCATAGTTTTTTGCTTTGAGTGCATGTTAGCATCGCTTATAAAACATTTACAGAAAGAGGAAACTGCTCAATCTAAAGCTGGGCATAAAATTTTACTTGTGAATAACCGAATAATGGCCTTTCACAAACTTCACTGATGTCCCTGGAAAACTTCTTTAAAACTTGCTTTACAGAAAATACTTCTACAAGCTTCTCCTTTCTCTGCTCCTCAGTTTTTGCTTGCTTGCTTGCTTGCTGTTTGGGATTATATGATGAAGACATAAACACCTTAGGAGTTCATCCAGCCTCTCCAGAAATCCAAACTTTCTGTTCATCATCATCACCACAGCAATTCCTCACTGGAACACCATAAATCAAAGATAATTATTCCAGAAAGAAAATTAAAAAAGGTGCTTGAGCAGATACGCCTTTGGGAGAGACAGAGATTTATTCACACAATTGTTCTTATTAACCAGAACACTAAAGCAGAAAATGTGAATGAGTAGGTCAAAAGATTTTAGAGGAACAGATTATTCCAAAAGGAAGAGCACTGATTGATTTAAATGATTATAAATTGAGCAGAGACAGAAGGATCTCCAGTCAGGGGACATACACAAAGACTGTGGGGGCTGACTAGCTGTAAAGCAGCTTTGCAGAAAAGGACCTTGGGGTTCTGGTGAACACCGTGTTGAGTATGAACCAGCAATGTGCCCCTGCAGCAAAGACCAACAGCCTTCTGGGCTACGTTAGGAGGAGTGTTGCCAGCATGCCATGTGGGCTGATCCTTCCCCTTTGCTCAGCACTGGTGAGACGCACCTAGAGTGCTCTGTCCAGTTCTGGGCTCCTCAGTACAGGAGAGACATGGACATACTGGAGAGAGTCCAACAAAGGGCGACTAAAACGATTAAGGGACTGGTGTATCTCTCCTATGAGAAAAGGCCGAGAGAGGTAGGACTGTTCAGCCTGAAGAAGATAAGATTCAGGGAGAAAGTTATTAACATATATAAATACCTGATGGGAGGATGTAAAGAAGACAAAGCCAGGCTCTTTTCAGTGGTGCCTAGTGACAGGACCTGAGGCAATGGGCACAAATTGAAACACAGGAGTTTGTCTTGAACATCACAGAACACTTCTTCACTGTGAGGGTAACCAAGCACTGGCACAGGTGTTCCATGGAAGTTGTGGAGTCTCCATCCTTTGAGATATTCAAAAGCTGTCCGGACATGGTCCTGGGCAGCTGGCTCTAGGTGACTCTGCTTGAGTAGAGGGGTTCGACCAGATGATTTCGAGGTTCATTCCAACCTCAACTATTCTGTGATTCTGTGACCATGGATCTTTAAGGAAGCAAAACGTGCTTGGTTATAAGAAATAAGCCAAAGGTGTGTTTTTTCTTTGTCCTGTAACTGTTTGCTTGATAAGAAATAGTCCTGTGTGCCAGAGAGGTAGTGTGATGCTCATGTGCTAGATTCTAAGTAGGTTAAAGCAACTTTATCTAACTAGCTTGGACTAGACATGGCAGCAGGAGTTTGGCAGCTGAGGATAGATGGAGGAGTCCATAGGAAACTCATGCAACTTGCATTGAAGCCTACCCTGTGGTACCTTCACTGCTAGAGTTAACCAGGTGGGCACAATGATTCATTTGCCCCTGTAGTGTGGATATACACAGGAAGCAAATACCATATAATGGTTAACTAATGACCCTTCAACCAGAGGATGGGCTGCAAGATGGTTGTCCTATTAAGAAGTGCTTTCAGTTTCCCAATTTGTTGCTGCACAGATATGCCAGAGATTATTAATGTTATTTGATACTAAGGTCGTACTATTTTCTGCTGGGTTTTTTGATGCAGGGGAAAAGAGGTTTTTATGCTTGTTCGTCATAGTTATTGTCTGTAGTTGCAGAGGAATAAGAGCAGTAGTGATTACAGTAAGATTAGTGGTGATTGCAGAAAAATATAAATATTTGGAGGCCTCTGTGAGGAAGGGTACCAGGAGGCATTCTAAAGTCTTTCCAATTTGTGTGAGGGAGAACCCTCTCCCATTACAATTACTGTACTGATGGCAAAACAGTCAATATGATTGCTGAGGAAAGATTGAGCCTGTAGGACATCCAACCATACAGAATAATGGAAATTTTACTTAGCCAGACAACACTGCATTCATAGCAGGGATATATTGTTAGACTACATTGCAGGAAACAATCAAATAGAAAAAAAGAAAGATGGAACCAGGGAAAAAATCCAGCAATTAGAAACCAATAATTAGAACAACTTCAAGTTTAATGTCTTAATTAAAGCTGTCTGTCACCATTGTAAATGGGTCAACAAAACATTCAGAGATGAAGAAACTAGACAGAAGAGAAAGGGACTTTTGTGTATATTTCTGGGTGCAGTTCCAGTTCTTTAGAGAAGTAAGGTTGATTGGACATTTGTTCCTTTCCATGTGAGTCCTTCAGATGCTCTCCTTCCTCCTGCCAGCAAGGACATAAACAATCTCTCCTCTCTCCCATTTCAGGATCAGGGCAACTAGTGATTGCAGACTGACACAAGGCTAGGACATCTACTGGTGAGTCATTTCAGTTTTATGCCGTGCCATGTAAATATTTTCTTGGATGTAGGCACTACAGGTAAAGAGTATGTGCTCTTTTGTGCATCAGAGAAAGTGATTGGCAGAAAGACTTCGGATATATTAGCACAGAAAATGTGGATTCTCAAATAAAATGGAATTGTTGGGAGGAACTACCCATTTAGCTCCATGGATTTGACTTTTCCATACATAAAACAACACTGTTTGCAATGGAGAAAGGTTTTAATCATTAAGGAAAATTGAGAATTTATTAGCAAAAAACCAAGGAAAAGAACCTGCTGCTGCTTTTCCTTGAAATCAATATGAAAGCAAAGGGAAGAAGGCACAGTTTGATTTTCTGCCACTTTGTTTTTATACACCTACTTGAACAATTTAGTTTCTTTGTTTTTTCACTTAACTTACTCTACCCACTTTTATTTAAATGAGGTTGCTTATAAGGTGTAGCCATTCAAAGCAAGTCATTTGGCAAAGCCTTTGGGGAAGAAGTCTTCTGTTAACAAAATCATGACTGATCCTGGAATGCAACTAAATAGCAGTTGCAAAGCTGCCAGGAGCTCATCACTCTGGGTATGCTGTCATTAACTACTTGGGTCAAACACACTGGTAACAACTTGGAACCAGCAAAATACCAAGGAAGTATCAGCCTTTTCATCCAACACCAATTCACTGAACAAAATGCGTGTCTCTAAATAGAGCTTTTCTTTCCATTTGGTTAATTGTTGCAACAAGCCACAAAGTGATGTATTCACTAAAGATGGTAAAACCAGCCTAAATATAGTTTCCAAAAATTGAAAGGATTGCAGAAAGAAATTATGGAGTTTTGGCTATGGAGATCAGACTTGATGATGAAGAATGGTCTCTCCAGGCATTACACCATCTGAAGAAATGACAAACCATCACTGGTTAACAGATTTTGAAACAGACATATAAACCATCTGTACTGAAACCGTTCCATGGGCAAATCTTACCTTTCAATGAGTTTATGGAACTTTCCTATTAATGTAACTGAAGTCATGATTTTGTTATAGGAATTTACAAGATGAAGTCTGACACACAGCTGAGTGGCAAGGTGAACAGACCAGATTATTTTTTAGGTGATGTTGTTTGTCTGATTTTTTTGTTTGTTTGGGTTTTTTTCATTCATGATTAAAGGCCTGTGTGAAACAACTTGCACTTTCTGTAGTAATTTCCGTCGACACTGAGCAAACTTTCAAATCCTATTTGGATTTGACACTGTTTGTGCTTCCTCTTGCGTTGGTCTAAGCAACTATAAATAAGTTGAAGCAAAAAACCATGAAAGTCTGGCTAGACAAAAATAGAGAAAAGTATCCTAAAAGAAAGTATTGATTTCCCTGTAATGGCAGTTAAAAGCCATTTCCTGTCCCCCTACCCCGCCCCCGCAAGTTTTATGCAGAGCTTTTCAATATGAACACACTTAATATTTATAATTGAAGTCTTGTATCAAAGGTATTTTGCTTAAGTTACCATTTATTTTTTGTGATGATTTATTCATTAAATCACAGACAACAGTGTTAGACATCATTGTCTCCAAGTATTTTTAAATAAACCTGCTCTGTCACTTCATCTATGATCTAAAATTGATTAAAACTAGGAAATAAAGGTTACTGCAGAGAAGATGAAGAACCAGAAATGAGAAACAGAAATAACTAGCCCGGGTTAGATGTAGACTGTCCTGGTTTGAAGTAAAACAGAACCAATTTTCTGTTCAGTAATTTTACTTTTCAGTTAAGTCTCTTCTAACTGCCCAAAATCTCTGAAATTAACAGCATATTGTTCAGACACTGTTCGCTCCCAGAATGATAAGATCTGATTGTTTATAATTTATGCCAAGGAATGGTATGCAGAGAGGCTCTTGCTTCTACTTATTCCTACAATAGCCAAGGTCAGCTAACATCATTATTTGCCCCGTTGAAGGGTCAGAAGTGGAAAAGCGTAAAGGGGTTGCACCTGTGGGGAGGAGCAGACAGGACAGGTGTCCCAAAACTGACCAACAAGGTATTCCATCCCATGTGCATCACAGTCAGTATAAAAGCTGAGGGATCAACGGGTTAGCTCTCTTTCTTCAATGGCCAGTGTCTGAGGAGGACTCTGTCTGTTCATCTGCTTTTGATCCCAATCCGTGCATTCCTGACTCCAGCTCTGGAATCCAGTTCCCACCCATCGCTGAGTCCAGGCTGGGACTTTCCCAGTGCCTACTGGTGACATGATCGTTATCCTGGGAACTTGATACTGGTTTTGTATATATTGTGTATATTTCATTATTTTCTTTTTTTGATATTATTATTTTTTCTTTTTATTATTTTATTATTAATATTTCATTAAAGTAGTTTAGTTTTCTTTTTAACTCATAAGTCTCTTTGTCTCTCTTTCTCCTCTCCCTGAAGGGAGATGCTCTCCCTTCTCTGAAGGGAGAGAGGTCAGAGAGCATCTGTCATTCATTTCAGTGGTCAGTCCATCCCAAACGATGACATAGGCAAAGCTCTAATAAGGGTGTTAACTAGCAGAAGACTTCATTTAAAGGAACAGGTATTCAAGGAATTTTGCAGCACAAAGTATGTCTTCAATAAACAAATTGAGAAAAGTAAAAAAGTAACAAAAAAGTTAACTGAAGAGTTCTTATATCTTGTAACATTGCTTGGGGATTTTAATAATAATTTAAGGAGTTGTCAAGGCAGCATTGTCAAAATTGAAAGAACTGCATAAAGGAATCTAGAAAGCATAGTCATACATGCTGGACAAAGAGCTAAGAAAGATTTCAAGCAGTCAAGCTTTTCTTCTTCTTGCTGGACTTATTTCCTGAATTTTTTGGAGTATGTAATTTTTGGAGCTGCACTCTATCTAGGACTACAGTAAGTTACCTTTCCATTTTCTTATAATGGAGTCTGACAGGGGAAATGCTGGCACCACTCCTGCTCTTTCTGGTCACACAAAGCCTTGGCTTCAGTGGGAGTTTTGCTGGATTAGCCTCAATGAGATGTCTAAAAAGGAACAGAATTTGATGCCAGCAGCACAAAAAATAGTAGCAGCGAAAACAGTAAACATTTGAATTTTCTGTGTCAGAGATGCCATGGTACCGAACTCTGAAAACACTCTCATGTTATTACCAGGTACTGTGATATTCTTAAGCTTTGGGTGCATCTGTAAGGCTTTGTAGGGTTATGGCTGAGGGCAGGAGTCTGTCTCATCCCCTCATAAATGTCCAACTCTCCCATAAATGTCCCAGTACTCTCCCATCATGACAGAGGTGAGGGGCCACGCAAGAGGGATGAACACCTCTCCTATGAGAAAATGCTGATAGAGTTGGGGTTGTTTAGCCTGAGGAAGAGAAGGCTCCAGGGAGACCTTATTGCAGCCTTTCAGTACTTAAAGGGGCTTTTAAGAAAGATGTGGACAGACTTTTTAATAGGGCCTGTAACGATAGGACAAGGCACAATGGCTTTAAAGTAAAAGAGAGTTGATTGAGACTATATACAAGGAAGAAATTTTTTACCATGAGTGTGGTGAAACACTGGAACAGGTTGCCCAGAGAGGCTGTAGTTACCCCATCTCTGGAAACATTTGAGGTCGGGTTGGAAGGGCCTCTGAGCAACTTGAAGGTGTCCCTGCTCATCGCAGGGGTGTTGAACTAGATGACCTTTAAAGGTCCCTTCCAACCCAAAATATTCTATGATTTCATGACAAATGACAGTTCCCTGCTGAAAGGAGCAGAGACAAGAGGAGAGCTGAGGCACAGCAAAGTAGTGTATGAATAAGAGAAGGAAGGAGGGACAGAAAAAGTCATTCATAGTCACTTCAGTAATTATTGCCTGCCAGTGTTCTTGTTGTTTGTTTTTACGTAGCTTTATAAACATGTCACGTCCTCCATGTATCATGACATGTCTCCATGTATCATCATGACAGCAAAGTCCTTGAAATTGAGGGAATGTGTGAATCAGTAGGGCACAGCTTCTCCAAGGCAGTGAGCACCCATCTTAAGATTTGGACATGGCCATGCTGCCACTGGTTATAGAATCATATAATCCTAGAATTGTTTAATTTGGAAAAGACCATTAAGATCATCAGGTCCAACTGTTAACCTAGCACTGACAAGTCCACCACTAAACCATGTCCCTAAATGCCACATCTACACGTCTTTTAAATACCTCCAGGGATAGTGACTCAACCACTTCCCTGAGAAGCATGTTTCAATGCTTGATAACCCTTTTGGTGAAGAAACTTTTCCTAACATCCAATCTAAACTTCCCCTGGAGCAACTTGAGACTGTTTCCCCTTGTCCTATTGCCTGTTCCTTGGGAAAAGAGACTGACACCCACCTTGCTACAACCTCCTTTCAGGTAGTTGTAGAGAGTGATAAGGTCTCCCCTCAGCCTCCTTTTCTCCAGGCTAAACAACCCCAGTTCCCTCAGCCACTCCTCATAAGGCTTGTGCTCTAGATCCCTCACCAGATTTGTTGTCCTTCTCTGGACATGCTCCAGCACATCAATGTCTTTCCTGTAGTGAGGGGCCTAAAACTGAACACAGTATTCGAGGTACAGCCTCATCAGTGCTGAGTATAGTGGGATGATCACTTCCCTAGTCCTGCTTGATGTCCTGATTTGAGAGAGAATAGAACCATTTTTCTTTTCAGTAATTTTACTTTTCAATTAAGTCTCCTTTAACTAACTGCTCTCGCTGTGTTTTTCAGACAATATCTGCTTCTAGAAGGTAACGTCTGATGTTTATAGTTAATATGGTATGCAGAGAGGCTCTTGCTTATACTTATTCCTATAACAACCAAGGTCAGCTAACTTCATGTGTTACACTGGAGGGACAGAATCATACGAGTGTAAAGGGGTCGCACCTGTGGGGAGAAGGAGACCGGACAGGTGATCCAAAACTGACCAACAGGGTATTCCGTCCCATGTGCATTGTGCTCAGTATAAAGCTGAGGGATCAAAGGAGAAGGAAGGAGAAGAGCTCTCTTCTTCAATGGCTGGTGTCCGAAGAGGACTCTGTCCATTTTTCTGCCTTTAACTCTGATCCGTGTGTTCCTGAGTCCAGTTCCCACCTGCTGCTGAGTCCAGTCCGGGATTTGTCCAGTCCCTGCCAGCAACATGATCATCATCCTGGGAGCTCGATACTGGTTTTGTATATATTTTTATGTATTTCATTATTTTCTTATTAATATTATTATTTTTTCTTTTTATTATTTAATGTCTCATTATAGCAGTTATAGGTGCTTTTTCAACCCTTTAGTCTCTCTCTCTCTCTCCCCTGTTCTCTCTTCCTTCCCTCGGAAGGGGGCGGGGTTGATGGAAAGCATCTGTCGTTTGTGTAGTGGCCAGCCCAGCCTAAAACTTTGACAGCTGGCCACACGATTTCTGATACAAGCCAGGATGCTATTGGCCTTCTTGGCCACCTGGGCACACTGCTGCCTCATATTGAGCTGTCTGCTGACCAACATCCCCATGTCCTCTTCTGCCAGGCAGCTTTCCAGCCACTCTTCCCCAAGTCTGTATCACTTCACGGTGTTGTTGTGACCCAAATGCAGGACCCGGCACTTAGCCTTGTTGAATTTCCTATAGTTAGCCTCGGCCAATTTTGTAATTTGTTATTATGATAAGGGAATTATAAACGTACTGCAGAGTCCCATCTTTCCAACATGAGGGTTCATATGAGGAATACTGAAAGGTTCTGGGTCTAAATAACTGAGCTGTAAATGTGATGTAGTACTGGTAAACTCTCAGAGAGATCCACAAGGTTTGTATCTGTGCCATGAAGCTCATTGTCTTCAAATGGTGTGACAAAGTCCAACTAATACTCTACAAATCAATTTATAAATTACTGTTGTTATTTTTATAAAAATATTATTTCAAGCACCCTTAGGATTACACTAACATTTTCAGAGAGCAGACTTTTAAGTATTTCAGAAACTGCTTTACAGCCATTGAACATGTATTTCATTTATGAAATATATTGTGTGCACTTAATACTCTGTCTGCGCAACCGGTTGTAAAATGTATCACTCGCCTTCTTCATGCTGCCATGTCTCTGCAGAGTAGTGTTGCTTCTGAATTTGTGTAAAAGAGGATTTAGTGGTACAGGTGCTGCTGCCCGTGGCATACCTAATGCCAACAGAAAAGATGAAGAAAGCAAGCAGAATGAGTGTGCTCCCAAGACGCATCTGAGATCTTGCTCTATTGTCATCAAGAAAAGAGCTGGGAAGAGACAAGCTCTCCACATCAGCAGAAGAGCAGCAGGTGATACACGCAAATGGGACAGGCTTGCTGATCGTGAATGGTGCTTTGCTCCTGCAACTCCTAGACAAGTCTGTGGGAGATGCAGGTCTTCACAACCACTCCAAGTTTTGTCCTTAAGGAGGACTGTGGTAGAGAGAAGATGAGTGCTTCATTCTGTGTTTTGGTACCCTGTTAGATTATTTATCTTTTGCTGCTGGCTGGTTTTCAGAAATGCTGTGTGAAATCAGCCACCAGGTAGGCTAATCAAAATTGCCAGAGCTGGCATGTCTGTTATGAGTAAGGCAGAGTTTTTGAGTTGGAAATTACATTAACATGAAACCAGCCAATATTCATCCAGGACTCAAGGACAAATTATATCTGTGGATATTGATTAGGGATAGTAAGAGTCATTATAATTGTGCTTTTTCAAGTCAGAATATTAGTGCACATTTATATATTACCACATAGGTACAAAAACCAACCATGTGTACAATGTTAGTACTTTAGTACCCTAAAGAAAATACAGTCGCCTGTAATGTACACAATGAATATAGGGTTAATGATATCATATACAATTTAAGTAGTTACCAAAGTCAAAACCAGTCTGTAAGCTCCCTTTATGACCTTCAGATTGACAAGATCTGTCATACATCTTATCATACTTTCCTTTACTTTCTTGTTCAGATGAAAACACTCAGTTCACATAAAAGGAAGAAGGGACAGATATGACTAGTAACTCATAGCCATAACATGACAGCCCAGTTTTGCCAAGCTTCTGCATCATGACAATTTTCCTTTTGATACCCAGGACTGAGTCAGATTAACATTTTCTAACAAAATACTCTTCTATTAGAAACTGTTGATTTAGCAAGATTAAAACCCCAGAAATTTCTCAAGTTAGTTGCTCCTTTTGGCAGCAAGAACTATGAGAATGCCAAAAAAAAGACAAAAGTTTCCCTCATTTGAACCTTACAGAGGCAATATGGCAGAGTCTAATATCTTACAAATGTGCAGGAAGTAGGTAAAATGTCCTTCTTATGTTATCTGTATTTTCTTCCTGATACATTTTCCGTATCTTATTCATATTAAAATACACAATAAATATCTATTCTGAAGAAATTACAAAACTCCACATGAAACTGAGGTTTAAGAAAAAAATATTTTGGAGATATGTTTCACAAAGATAAAAAATTTGACAGTTCAGGCAAAAGTTTGAAGCATAAGCATTTTTATTCATATTTTTTTCTAATTCTTTATTAGATTGTGTTTCTTAAGAACAGCTTTGGTTTATAAGAATATGCTTTTTGGCAGGTTTCAGCACAGAAAAGGGTCTGGGTTTGAATGTTTTTAATGACTGAATTCAATGATGGAACTGAGGTCAGAACGGTGATGTTCAGAACAGGAGAGAGATTCTTTCAAAGACAGGATGAAGCCCTGTTTTCCTTGAAGTCAACAGTTATCTCAATGAGGCCAAATTTCAACAAAAAAAAGAACTCAGAAAACATAAGGCCCAGATTGCCTTTGCTTTGAAAACCTGAAAACAGCCAAGACATACAGCAAGGTCTGAGTCTCCAGCAAGAAGTGAGCTCCTTGTCAGACATATGTTCTCTGAAGGGTTGGGACATAGATGCCCATGGTGGTTCCATCAGCCATGAGGAGGCAGCAGCACAGTCTCTGCTCCATGGTGAGCTGACTCCTCTTCATTATTCCCACTCAATATGGGGACATTATTCTTTCCAGCCTCTGTGAAGGACAATGAAAATGGCTTTTCACTACGGTGTTCACTCATGCAGGTTTTGACATGAGTCTAGCTCATTGTACTTTATTACTGCTCATCTGTTTTATTTATAACAGCAATAATAAGCTGAGATAATATAATTGCAGCTGCTTAAAACTGCTCAATGCTTCTAAACTATGCCTTTCCACAAAACAGATGCATCCCATCTCCTGATATACATCTTTTACTGCATTGATAAGTACAGCTATTCGCCTTCTCACCAGCTTGCCACCTGTGAATTGGGGGCAAAGGGAGCTCACTATAGCAAGAAGCCTGTCAGTTCCCTCAGAGAGTCACTCAGAGGCCATTTCAGAGTGTCACAGTGCATAGTTTGTCATCTCATTTGTTGTCCTGTTCCTACCTCTGCCAATCATGACCTCCCCAGATGACTTATTCTTGCAAAACAGCGAGATACTTGCAGCAGTGAAATTAGAATTCCCCTTAATAAGGTATTTTCCATTTACTTTCAAGTTTGTCTCCTGAGTCCTGAGAGAGGGAACTGCCACCATCTTACTCCTGTTCTTCAAGAAGTGATCAGGACTGTTTTGTCCTGATTATGCAACTTTCTAATTACAGCACACCTAAAAGCGGTCCTGTAAAATCAGACCATGTCCACACTTGCAAGAAAGGAGGCCCAATAGGAGTAGACTAATACATGGATGCAGTTGACACCAGGCACCCAACATCCGTGCTGTAGGCATTTCATTGTCTTACTTCAGATTGGATCTAGTCCAGTCCCTCCGATGAAACTTGCCCCTATATATGTGGTTGAAAGCTACTCCACGGAAAGTGATCCCACAAAAATCTGCTTTCTGGACTGCAGGTCCTTTAGCAGGCCACTCTTAAAACACCATGCTTTCCATTTAACTCACACAGATGATGGCAGCACATTGCAGCTGCTGCCCTCATTGCTTGTACAGGGCCATCCATTCAATAGTGAGCCTTATGATCTTGCGGTAAGCCAAAGAAGCAGGGACATCTTTGGAACACGGGACAGCCAGCTGTGGGCACAAAACATACAGAATCATAGAATCATAGAATGGTTTGGGTTGGAAGGGACCTTTAAAGGTCATCAAGTCCAACCTCCCCTGAAATGAGCAGGGCCACCTCAGGTTGCTCAGAGCCCCGTTCCAACCTGACCTTGAATGTTTCCAGGGATGGGGCATCTACAGCCTGTCGTGGTTTAGGCAATTGGCTAATGATGAGACAGATGCTCTCCATCTCACCTCTCACTCCAAGGAGAGGGGGAGGAGAGATAAAGAGATTTACAAATTTGGAAGGAACAAAACTACTTTAATGGAATATTAACAATAAAATAAAAAAGGAAATAATAAAATAGGTACAATATATACAAAACCATATCAAGCTCCCAGGATGACGTCACCGGCAAGCACTGGGGAAGACCCAGATTGGGTGATGGATGGGAACTGGATGCCAGATCTGCAGCCAGGAATGCACGGATTGGGATCAAAGGCAGACAGACAGAGTCCTCGTCAGACAACAGCTATTGAAGAAAGAGGGCTGACCCTTTGATCCCTCAGTTTTTATACTGAGCATGGTGCAGATGGGATGGAATACCCCCGTTGGTCAGTTTTGGGTCACCTGTCCTGTCCCCTCCCCCCCCACAGGTGTGACCCCTTTACGCTTTTCCACTTCCGACCCTTCAACATGGCAAATAACATGAAGATCACCCAGTGCATCACATTCTGTGGGTTGTCAAAGTGCACAAGGTCTGCTGCTGAGATGTCCTTCCTCATCCAGTCCTCAGCCCATGGCAGCTAAAATTACATGAAGAGCAAGTGTTTCATAAACCTGCCTGCCCTTGTGAACCACCAAGGCAGGTGAAGGGCAGACAGTCTTATGCAGCCCTTGACTTCACAGTCCCCAGAGCACAAGAGATGCAATGGTTGCCTGCCCTCAGTCAGTTACTGTGCTGTGGTTTTCCTTCTTTCTTGCTACTGTGAACACCACAGCTTCCAAGTGAACAGTTGTCCCCAGAAGAGGGAATGCAGGTGAAGCTCCTCCTTGACACAGAAATTCTCCATGTTATGTGCATCTGGTTCAACACCCACTTAGATGTCATAGCCCCTGTCTAATCTGCACTGAGCATACTTAAACCTTTAAGGTTGATTCATGTTCCCTTTTTCCCAGCAGAAGCTCAGGTGTGACCTGTCCTGAAGGACACTCATTCCCTTCTAGAAGCTTTAGGAAAATCTCTTTTTTTTTTTTTTTGTATGTTTGTTACATAAAGCCATGGGAAACTCCATGATGCTTTAACTTTCATGATTTTTAAGCAGTTTCTTATTTCAATGTCAATATTTTATGTCAATAATATGCCAAAAATGTGTAATAAATTAGAGGTATTTAAAGCCATAGCAAAGCTTCATTATTATGATGGTAATTTATGATCCTCATGACAGAATAATTGTTTTTCAGTATGAGTAGAACAAGAGTAATCCTTTCTTCAAGTCACTGTAAATATGAAACCACTTGATGTAATTTTCCCTTGGTGCTCTATTGCTTCGTTTGGTACTCAGCCTTGCAGACCTACTGTAATACCCAAAAGCAGAACTGGGCCCATACATTGTGTAATAATCAGAACATTTGTATCACCTGCTATTCCTGTGATAGGCAAACCAATAACCCAGAGTAGAGTATTCCCACTAGAATGCATTAAATTCTAGTTAACTAAACAATTAGAGCATATCAGCTTTAGTTAGTTACTGTAAATGAAGAGTTTCCTCATCAAAAATGACCAGAATAGAGAGGAGGCTGAGTTAAGTCAGTGAACCATAGCCATCTTGCAGTCTGCGAGAGAAAGGATCTCAAAATGGAAGTATTTGTTTTAATTTTTCGCAGTAGCATGTGTAGAAATTATGTAGTTGAGGGAAACAAGGCAAATTTATGATACTTTGTTATGAAATAGCTTTTACTACCAGACAATTTCAAGCCATTTTCTCTCTTTGAAAAGAAGGCGGATATGATAGGTTTGGATAATAGTGAATATGGAAGTTTAACAAACCTGGTGAAAAAAGGATTTTCCCAAATGAGAAACATTTTTTAGGTTATGAAATTCTTTACATCCTCAGGATGAAATGTAAGAACTATACATTTTTTTCATAAACTTGTACATAAGTGTTTTAAAACATTGCATTTTGGTTTTGACCTTTATTTTTTAAAAAAAATGACTGAATATCAGAGGAGGAAAATCAGTAGAAACATAAAAAAAGGTTTTTGTTTTCATTCTGAAAATGTTTAATCAATCTCTAAATGCTTTCCAAACTTTCTAAAAATACGGACTTTTTCAAAAAGCCGGACCCATTTCCATGAAACACATCATTATTTTTCAATAAAAAACCAGCTTATTATGTAAAGAAATTCCCAGTCAGCAGTGGAAAATGAAGCAGGTTATAAAGATAATTAATCAGTGACTATGAGATCTCTATTTAAACTTTAGTACAAAACAATGCAATGGATCAGTTAAGGTCAGCTGCTTGTCAGTAAAGGTTTGTTTTACAAGTGAAATAATTATATTTTCATTGTTCATGTTTTACAAATATTATACATACAATAACTAAGGTAGCCAGGTGTGAACTTCTGGCTCTGAAGAAGAGAGCTGTTAAGACAGATGATACAGGTTGATAACATGATTCCAAGTCTGTGCAATTGTGCCTTTTCAACCACATGGTAGTAGTGCTTATGTCAATTACACTAATGTATCTGTGTGCTCAGAGTGCCCATCAGATTAGCTCTGATCATGCCAGAGGAGCCAAAGCCTCTGAATTCTTCCCTATGGTGCTGAAAGCTTTGTGGCTTGGCATATTGGGGTCAGACTGAAAATTCTCAGTGGTAGCCAAGACAGGCTAACTGAGAGATAAGGGTGATGAATTATTCCCACTGTGGTCATTTCAGACAAAAATCCCATTTTTTTAAGCTAATTGCTGAGCTGGAAAATGGCTTGTGCAAGTAAGTATGCTCAGAGGCAAATGGATTGCTGACATGGGGAGGAGTTACCTCACCTGCAGCCGGGCATCTGTAAGTTAAGCATCTAGTATATAATGCATCTTTCCAAGCCACCTCTGCAGCCCCTGGCACCTCCAATGTGTGTTCTTCCATACTAACACAGACCAAGAAGGGCAATGGATTCACATCTGGAGATACCTCTTTCTCTCTGGTGATTATTCAGGAAGCCTAGCTATCTGCCCAGCTGTTAGCCAGCTGGAGGTCAGTGAAACAAACCTATGTGGCCCAACATTTTGCTTGAAAGAGGAAATCCTGCTTCAGTAAGTCCACATGGCCATAGAGCTGCCTTAAAAAAAAAACAACCAAAAACAACCAAAGAAGAAAACATGACAAAGCCAACTGGTTTTGCTGGTTTTACCCCAGCTGTGTTGTGCTTGTTAAGTACCAGTCAGCTGAGCACAGGCACATGAATTCAGTCGTCCCACTCATGACACTCTTCTAGCCAACATGACCTCAGTGAGGCAAGGAAGGCATAGTTGTTTTGACCCCTTTGCTAAAGCATGCCTCAATGACTGATGCAGGGACCTGAGATGACACATCAGGTTGCTGCTTGTGTCATGATCACAAAGAAATTCTCCTCTCTGGCTTGCTTGAGAACAAAGGCAAAGATCCCTACAGCTGGCCTGCTAGGGTAAATTGCATTAAGAGGTGCAACAAGCACACAGCCGTAAGGAGAAATCTTCATCACCAGAAACAAATAGTCAACAAAATAATAGATGAAATGGGTGAGGGAACAACATGTCAAAGAAGGGATGTTTCCTGTTATAAAGAATCTTTAGATGAGAATGCAAGAGTTCCTCCTGGTTTGGGCATTCATGATGGCACTGAACCCATGGAGGATCTCTTCTCAAGACTAAAGGAAACCTTTAGGCTGGATATGTAATAAACATCATGAGCAGTGTTTTCTACATTGCCCTTCCATTTCCATCTACTACCAGAAAGCAGACACAAACATATTCAGACTTTTCTGTAAATAAGGAAAACAAACACAATTTGAAATTCTTACATAGGCTTAGAATATTTTCTATTGAACTTCTATCACTGATCATTTTTCAGGTCACTTTTTTGTTTTATTTAGATCCTTTAAAACATATCCTTTTGTTTGATGTATAAAATATCAACAAGAGAGAATTTATTAAAAAAGCACGATGCTAGAGTTTAAAAAATAAGAGATATTTTTGTGATAGAATTTGGATTTAAAATATAGTACATATACATTTTACTGTAAAATTATTTTAAGCTAGTCCCAGTCGAAAGTTAATATATCCTTCACAATGTAGGTGTTCTCAAGTACAATACACCAAAGAATAAAATAATTTCATTTTATTTTGTAGTAATAAAAGCAAAAAATTTAACACTGTAGAAGCCCTAGCGATCATACATGGACCCCTGGTCTTGAAAGAAAAAAGAAAAGAAAAAGAAAAAAAAAGGTTAGAATTAAGGTAACAGTAGAAAGCTACATTTTCAGACTTCACATCACTTTGCCTATAGTTCTCCACTTCAGTGCTGTAAAACAGCTCCTCCCTCGAGTGGCGAGGAGCAAACTGCATTCCAGATGAATATGAAAATAATCCAGAATAAGGCACAGCTCCCACTGCCTCAGTCTTCCAAAATGAAGAGCAATCAAAATCCTAGCACAGAGACCCCCCTATTTTAGTGATGGGGGAAAACACACAACATAATAAACCACAACTTTCATTTACAAGATATTAATTCAGATAATTTGTGCATACAAAAGGCATAAATCCTTTGCAAAGTGATGGCATTCCAGAGTGTCTTCAATCATTCTGACACACAAAATAAACCACATTGTCTTGTATAATATGAGGAAAAATTGCAGTGCATTGCTGACATTTCAGAAGATTAATATTTTGGCTGCATCTGTTCTTATCTTTTTTCTAAGACAACAGCAAGAGCCGTCTAGTTTCTGCTACAGACCAGGGGGGAGGTGTGCATGGAGAATAAAAGGTAGGATTTTCTTTAGGAAAAGATTGGCACAAGATACCTGATAGCTTTTGCACGCTGTTGAAAATTTGTCTCTTGACCTTACTTCCACCGTAAGCCTGCCTACAGCACAGATGTTTACAGGGCTGGTGGCTCCCAGCCTCGTTCAAGTCAAGTCTGCAATGATCAAGACAGCCCCTGAGTGGGGGGGTTCTTATCTCCAGCATGCTTGGACCAAATCTATGAATAGTGGTGGGATATGGTGGGCAAGAGTATGAGCCATCTCTGAAATCTAGGGCTGAAGATCACATTATAGATTTCTCAAATACTAATGTCGTATCTGATAGTTTGATAATATCCTGTCTGTCCCAATATGTACAAGTATCAAGATGTTCCTCATCTGATGAAAACAGCATTGGCCACCCTTTTTCAGTCTCCATCAGTTGGCTACGCAGTCAGATGTGTATCATTACTATTTCCCAATCCATTAAAACAAAGCTGTTACAGCAAGGGCAGAAACAATGGACATTTCTTATAAGAATGTTGATAAAAGTACAAAACATGATGCAAAATGATTGAGAAAAAAAAAATCCATTGTTGATGTGATTGCTTATATACAACCCTGTTGCTCTGCAATAGTATGCTAACCAGCCCAAGTCTATAATTTATATGCGTAGTCTGAGTTTCATTTGCTGTGCTGACAATTATATGGTAATAAATGGTGCATATAGAATTGACAGTGGGACAAAGAGTGCATTTTGTACCCACCTGCTCATCAGCCATGTTCCTGAAAAAGTAACAATGTAGACATCTCTTGTGGGGATTGACCTCAAAGTCTCCCCTTGTCTTTCCCACTCTCCCCCCACCAAAATTCCCAAGGGTACTTGAGACAGCTCTTGCTTCTTCAAGCCAAACTCTGCTCTACCACTGTCATCTGAGAACAAAAGCATTAGAGAAAACAGCAAATACATTGGAAGTCTTTAATAGCATAACAGCAGCACACATTCTGGTCTGTATCTGTGTTTCTTCATGCTGGTTGCTGTACGTGCCACAAGACTATAATCTAGATGCACACAAATGTGATGGAAGATGCAGGCAACAGAACAGAGGGGAACAACGGAGCACTAGAATGCAGAAGCACTGCAAACAGAGCAGCAAACAGAACACGGCATGTCAACCAGAGAATAGTGTGGCAGTTTGCACAACAGTTCACGTGGAAGGGCGTGTGGAAAGGTGCTGAAGCCATACCAGCTTGACCAGGGAGCCATGGTATCCACCCAGTGGAAAGCCTTGGCTTTCCCAAGCTCTGTACCCAGCAGGACTGAGGCAGCTTTCCAGACGGAGCCCTCGTGGGAGTACGCTGCCACACGGGTTTTTGGGAGCAGGGTCTGCCCTACCCTTATGCCAGTATCAGATGGCAGCAGTGAGCACACATGTGGGAGGTGTGCCCAGGTAGAGTAAGTCCTCCGCCTAGTGATGTAGCTCTGGGAGGAGGTAAGAAGATTAAGAACCATCAGGGAGTGTGAGAGGGAGACAGGCTGCTGGAGTCACAACCTACTTTCCCTGAACCAGGCCCAACAGGCAGACAGGGCACATGGTACAGAGAATTCCCTGTCCTCTCTCTCCCTGGCCGAACAAGGTAACTTAGAGGATAGAGGGCAATGAGAACAAGTTCCTGCCTGGTGAAGCAGGTGTGTCTCCCCAGCAACTCCCCCACCTTCCCAGGTACCCCTGAGAAATAGGTATGAGGCTCTGCAAGGGGAATGAAACCATGACAAGGAAGACAATTCACTGTCAGAAAAGGTATCACCAAGGTTAAGTCAAACCACACCCTGCATCAAAACATCTTTAGTAAAAAAAAAAAGATAGGTTGTTTTCATAGGTGACTCCATACTGAAGGGAGCAGAAGGCCCAATATGCAGACTGGACCCACTTCTCAGGGAAGTCTGCTGCCTCCCTGGGGCCCGGGATAAAGATATAAAAAGAAAGATTCCTTCCCTGGCACGCCCTTTGGATTACTATCCACTACTGATTGTTTAGAAAGGCAGTGATGAACTGGTAACAAGAAACCCGAGGGTGATCAAGAGAGACTTCCAGGCCTTGGGAGGAATCGTTAAGGGGTCAGGAGCACAAGTAATGTTCTCCTCTGTCATTCCAATTACAGGGAAAGGATGAGGGAAGAAACAGGAAGAGCTGGCAGATCAATACCTGGCTCTGAGCCTGGTCCCAGTGTCAGGACTTTGGGTTTTTTGATCATGGGTTGGTTTACACGACAGCAGGCCTACTGGTGATGGATGGGGTACACCTGTCTCAAAAGTTCTTGGCACAGCAGTTGGCAGGTCTCATCAAATGGGCTTTAAACTAGATTTGAAGGGGGAAGAGGATGAAAACAGGCCCTTCAGAGGTAAATTTGGCAGTGGCGTGCTAATCCCAATCCTGTGGGACGGGATGCTAGTGAGGTCCCTTGGTCTGCTGACTCAGTGAAGGCATGGGATGGAGATTTATGCAACAGCAGAGAGCCATTGATGGGTTAGAAACTACGGCCATGCCTGGGAATGGTCAGGTAGGAATTAAGGCTCCTCCCACCAAAAGTGTCAGGACCGATAGCCCAACTGAAGTGCTAATACAGTAATGCATGCAGCATGGGCAACAAACAGGAGGAGCTAGAAGCCACTGAGCAGCAGGAAAACTATGATGTAGTCGCCATCACGGAAATGTGGTGGGATGACTCGCACGACTGGAGTGCTGCATCGGATGGGGCTATAAACTCTTCAGAAGGGATAGGCAAGGAAGGAGAGGAGGTGGTGTGGCTCTGTATGCTAGGGAGTGTTATGAATGTCAAGAACTTAATGATGGTGACAATAGGGTTGAGTGTTTATGGGTAAGAATCAGGGGGAACGCCAACAAGGCAGATATCATCGTGGGAATCTGTTATACACTGCCCAGCCAGGATGTAGAGGTAGATGAAATATTCTATAAGCAGCTGGGAGAAGTCTCAAGATCACTAGCCCTTGTCCTCATGGGAGACTTCAACCTACCAGATATCTGCTGTGTATACAATACAGCTGAGAGTGAGTAGTCTAGGAGGTTCCTGGTCTGTGTTGTGGATGACTTCCTGATCCAGATGGTGAGTGAGCCAACTAGGTAAAGAGCCCTACTGGACCTGTTGTTTGTGAGCAGAGAAGGACTTGTGGGGGATGTGACGGTTGGAGGCTCTTGGGCATAGTGATCATGAAATGAAAGAGTTTTTGTTTCTTGGAGAAGCAAGGAGGGGGATCAGAAGAACAGCCATCTTGGACTTGCAGAGGGCAGACTTTAGTCTTTTCAGGAGCCTTGAGTGAGTCCCTTGGGAGGCAGTCCTTAAAGGTAAAGAAGTCCAGGAAGGCTGGACGTTTTCAGAAGGAAGTCTTAAAGGCACAGGAGCAGGCTGTCCCCCTGTGCTGAAAAACGAGCCGTAGAGGAAAAAGACCAGCCTGGCTGAACAGAGAGAGATGGTTGCAACTCAGGGAAAAAAGGAGAGTTTATGGCCTTTGGAAGAAGGGGCAGGCCACTCATGAAGACTACAAAGATTTCCTGGTCAACAGCTGGCTGAACATGAGCCAGCAGTGTGCCCAGGTAGACAAGAAGGCCAAACAGCACCCTGGCTTGTATCAGAAATAGTGTGGTCAGCAGGACTAGGGAAGTGATTTTCCCCCTGTACTTGTCACTGGTCACCTTGAATACTGTGTCCAGTTTTGGGCCCCTCACTACAGGAAAGACATTGAAATTCTGGAGTGTGTCCAGAGAAGGACAACAAAGCTGGTGATGGGTCTACAGTCTTATGAGGAGCAGCTGAGGGAACTGGGGTTGTTTAGCCTGGAGAAAAGGAGGCTGAAGGGAGACCTTATCACTCTCTACAACTACCTCAAATGACGTTGTAGCCAGGTGGAAGTTGGTCTCTTCTCCCAAATAATAACTGATAGGACAAGACAAAACGGCCTCAAGTTGCTCCAGGGGAGGTTTAGATTGGATATTACAAAAAATTTCTTCACTGAAAGGCTTATAAAAGATTGGAACAGCCTGCCGAGGGAAGCGGAGATATTTAAAAGATGTTTAGATGCTTAGCGGCATGTTTTAGTAATGGTTTTGTCAATGTTACATTGACAGTTGGACTCGATAATCTGAAAGGTCCCTTCCAACCTAGACAATTCTATGATTCTATGATAATGAGTACCTCAAGGGGAACACAGGGTTACACGTACAAAAAATATGTATGTTCGAGCCTCATTCTTGTGAGAAAATTTAAAATAAATGAACACAGTTTATTAACCAATTCACAGACACTACATGCCCAACCATTCGCAATTTATTGGCAACATCAGTTCAGTAGTGCACACGAAAATGGTCTGAAAAATGTATGACACTTATGGGGAGGGATGGAAAAACATCACCAGTGTGATGGGGGAAGAAACAAATCAATATGCAGCTGGGAGAAAGAAGAGCAAAGCAGGGAAAGAAAATTGGCTGAGGGAAAGCACATTGGAAAAGTTACTTTCTATTGAAAAATTGCAGCTTTCCATTAAAATTCAGAAACCATGAATTTTGGTATCATTTCTAACTCCAGGCAATATTTGGGAACAGCTTTTTTGTTACGATTCATATTACTCTGGATTAATTTTCAGAGGTTACTAGAAACAGCTGATACCATAATCAGTGAAAGTAACAAAGCTCAAAACAACAAGGATTTTGAGTACGTGACTTACATTTAGTCCCTTGAAAATTAAATTGTGCTGCTAATTGAAATCACCCAAGAGTTCAATTTTCCAAAACTCATCCACATCACTGTGATCTCAGAGAGGGCACCAGCCACCAACATGTGGCAACGTGTGGAACAACACATATGTCCTATACTGTTGTACTCACCTACAAATCTAAAGTCTTCTGTTCCTCTGGATATCTTGTTCCCATGGTGAATGCTTCTAGAAGAAAGAAAATGAGAGAATGAGTGAATGAGAATGAATTAATCAATGAGTCTATAAACTCATTGTAGTAGGCAGGGCAATTACTTTCCAGAAAAAAGAGATCCTCGGTTCTTGCGTTCCCTCAGATAGATAACTTTTGTGCATCCTGTATGGATCCTTATGGAGTGACACACAAAAGTAAAAACTAAGGGAACTTGGCTGTTTTGGCATGCAAGTCTCCATGTGGCTATGCCCCTAAGCGTGTTCCATATTTTCTGCATCAAAGTCTCCTACTCATTCATTAAAACACAAGCAGAAATACTTTAAAGATAGAAATAAGGTATTTCAATTTGCACAAAACTATTCAAATTGAAAGTATTGCAAATAAAAAGACCAGATATTATAAAAGAAGTTATGAAACAAAATCTGAATTCTTGAAGAACTAAGCTATTGAGGTTTTTTATATCTGCTTTGGAATTTGCGTCACTTATATAAATACACAATTAACAAATTAAGAAATGAAATTCCTAGCAATTATAAAGCACTTCATATTTTTCAAAGCACTCTAGACACATTAAATGCATTACCTAATTAATTCCTCCAGAAGCCAGTGTAACAAACTCACTACGTGCTGTGCTCTGAGAAACTGTTGCTTAAGGTTTATGTTTATTACCCTTCATTATTTCTGTTTCTGACCAAAAACCCCATTTCTTTAACACTTAATTTTCCATAGCTTTTTGTTTACATGATAAATACTTAAATGCCATTGAGATCAGCTACCTTAAAGTCAGTAAAATTAGTAAAATAGATTACCACTAGATTTTCTGCAGACCGTTAACACTAAGCCTCTCCGGTGTGCAGTTAAATAGGGTATTTACAGTGATTAACCTTTCAGGATATTCTCTCACCTGATCAGTTCTATCCAAGCAATGGAAAGGCTATAGCCTTTTCTGTCTTTCAGAATACTTAGCACACATCCATGATAGTCCATCTATTAGACTCAGCCAAAACCTCTGCAGCTCGGGCTTGCAGCAATGGTCAAATTGAAGAGGTTTTTTTTTTTTTTTAAAGAAAAAAAAAGAAGAAAAGACAAATTGTGAGATTTTCAAGATGCAATTGTACAGGGTGATAGATAATCATAGAATCATAGAATGGTTCGTGTTAGAAGGGACCTTAAAGGACATCTTGTTCCAACACCCCTGCCATAGGCAGGGACACCACTCACTAGAGAAGGTTGCTCAAAGCCACATTGAACCCGGCCTTGAACACTTCCAGGGAAGGGGCATCCACAACTTCTCTGGAAAACCAGTTCCAGTGTCCCACCACCCTCATAGTAAAGAATTTCTTCCTAATATGTAATCTAAATTTACCCTCTTTCAGTTTAAAACCATTGATCATCATTCTATCACTACACTCCCTGATAAAGAGTCCCTCCCATTCTATCTAGTAGGTCCTTTCAGCTACTGAAAGGCCGTTACAAGGTCCCCCTGGAGCCTTCTCTTCTCCAGGCTGAACAAGCCCAACTCTCTCAGCCTGTCTTCACAGGAGAAGTGCTCCAGCCCTCTGATCATCTTTGTGGCCCTCCTCTGGACTGTTCCAACACGTCCATGTCCTTCTTGTGCTGAGGACACCAGAGCTGGACGCAATACTCCAGGTGGGGTCCCACCAGAGCAGAGTAGAAGGGCAGAATAACCTCCCTCGCCCTGCTGGCCATGCTTCTTTTGATGCACACCAGAATACAGTTGGCTTTCTGGGCTGTGAGTGCACAGATCATGTTGATCTTCTCATCTACCAACACTCCCAAGTCATTCTCGATAGGGCTGCTGTCAATCCATTCTCTGCCCAACCTGTATTTGTGCTTGGGATTGACGTGACCTATGTGCAGGACCTTGCACTTGGCCTGGTTGAACTTCATGAGGTTTGCATGGGCCTACCTCTCAAGCCTGTCCAGGTCCC
>VYZM01001456.1:32462-54942 GCA_013398915.1 Dromas ardeola
TTTTTCCCTTTTGGAAAATGGGGGTTATGTTTCCCCTTTTCCAGTCAGTGGGAACTTCACCAGACTGCCACGACTTTTCAGATATGGTGGATAGTGGCTTAGCAACTTCATCCTCCAGTTCCCTGAGGACCCACAGATGGATTTCATCAGGTCCCATGGACTTCAGGTTCATGGTTCCTTCAGGTTCCTTAGATGGTCTCAAACCTGATCTTCTCCTATAGTGAGCAGTTCTTCATTCTCATAGGACCTGCCTTTGCCTTCTAACTTGGGCAGTGCGGTTGGAGCCCTTGCCGGTGAAGACCGAGGTGAAAAAGTCGCTCAGTACCTCAGCCTTCTCCATATCCTGGGTGACTAGGTCTCCTGTTTCCTTCTGGAGAGAGCCCACACCTTCCCTTGTCTTGCCTTATACCTGACGTACTTAGACAAGGTTTTCTTGTTATCCTTGATGTACCTAGCCAGATTTAATACTATCTGAGCTTTAGCTTGCCTAATCTGGTTCCTGGCCACTCAGGCAGTTTCTCTGTGTTCCACCCAGTCTAGCCATCCTTGCTTCCACCCTCTGTAGTCCTCCTTTTTGCAGGCCTCCTGAGATAATCTCATTTAGACCCCTTTCTCACAAAGGGTCGGACTAGATGGTCTCTCAAGGTCCCTTCCAACCTGATTCTATGAAACCTGACTGACATATGAGAGGTTTAAATTAAACAAAGATTTGACTGGGTGAGTCAGGGTGAGATTAAGGCACTTCTACTGCAGAGTCTTCAGTGTTTTGAATATGAAACTAAAAGCTGTACAGGAAGTACAGCAGACTACTCCTGGCTCCACCATTAATAAGGTTTCTCCTGTAATGTTTTTAGATTCTGAATAGATATATGAATAGGGAAATATAAATACATCTTCTCCAAATTATTTTTTTCCCAGAAATTTATCTGAAAGAAGTAGGTACTGAGCATCATAGGCACTTCATATCAGATAATCAGATCGAGCACTAAGGATGGAGAAAATATAAGGGTTAACTGCAATTTGCAGACACTGAGTATTTTTAGGGTGAAAGGCTCTATTTTTTGGAGGTTCCACATTTCTTTTGAAAAGAAATACACCATGGATTAAGGATGTGAGATAAAAAAGTAAATTTGAATACTCCTTTATTTTTATTAATAGATGTAACTAAAAGAAACAGTGCTGCATTTTGACTTTAGCGTCTTCTTAATTCATTCTATAGGATGTACTCAAAAAACCAATTTGCTTTACAGAAACAATAGAGGAGTTAATGAGTTAGCCATACTTTATTCTCTAACCCCTAACAGTGTAGACTGTACTTTTCAGAACAGTAGCTTACTTCACAAGATGCCTTCTTTTGGACCAGGAACCTTTCCAAAAAAGACAACACAAACCCAGCCTGGGTTTTGTATTGACAACACAATGCTGATTGCTATGTGACACAAACTCTCTGGTTTCACAGAGTCCTTCAGATGTCTGTATCTAAGACCATTAAGTCCCTCCTGGTAAACCTAAGAAATTCCCAGACGTGTTGAAAGCTGAAAGCATGTCAATTAACCACTATGTGGTCCAGCCACTACGTTAAGATGACTTTTAAAAGATGAAAGGAAGATCAAGGCAGATGTAACTCAGGACAACAGATGATATCAATTCTCATATGTGGCACCATTACAGCCAAAGAGGCACTTATTCATGACCTATGGGATAGTTATGCCAGCTATGGGTTATCTGAGCAGGTATGAATTTCACTCTAATCAAGTATCTTATTTTTGGCATTTTATTAGTGAGTACTTCATTTTTTCTTAATCAGAAATTCTGTAGTTTTATCCCACTTTTTGTTGAAGGTATTGTGAGCTCTTTAAGGTACATTTGTTAGAACGAAAGTGCTTGCATTTAATTACATAAAATGCAGAAAATCCTACAAAGAAATATACATCTTACTATTGAAATTACACTTACATTATAAGAAAGACAACAAAATAGCAACAGAAAAATAAATTTGATAAGAAATAAGGACTTTGGGGGTGAAAATGTCCAGGCAAATTCCAAGGCACTCAGGCTCTTACATTGACTCTAAAGCAGTAGAACTGGTATGAAAGTTTAATTAAAATTGAGTACCAAAGGATAAAATTAGAATAAAATTAATTTCAAAGAAAAAACTTCTGAGTTATTTCTAGAGGAAATGAAGGTGGAGTGTGTCTTTTTAAAAAACTAGGATTCATTTCAAACTGAAAATTGCAAACTTCCTAATTGAAGATCTTAAACCTTGAGCTTCTAAGAGACTTTGCTTTGCAAATTTGAAACAGTTCTGAAGTCAATGCAATATAGTATTGCCACAAATCAAAGTAAAAGCCTATTTTCCAGGTAAAATCGCTGTTAACAAACTATACAAAACCATTTCTGTGCCTACTCCCTCTTGTTAGAATGGCCATGTTGCATCTCCACAAAACAGTACAACAAACACAAGTAAAAAATGAGGTGATGTTTTATGCCAATTACCAGTTTGACAGGACAGCTATATATCAGATTTGACACTCTGTTGAAGACAGCGGGGTTTTTCTGATATGATCATTCACCCATCAAAAGACTCAGACTTAACACAACCCCAGACTGAAAGATGCTGGAAATCAAAAGATGAGATTCATCCTTTCTGGGTATTGCACATGAGAGAGTGAGGAATTTCTCCTCACGGGGGTATCAGGGCCATTTAATAACATCTTATTTTGTGGGTCTCCTTCCTCCCACAAGACTTACTGATCAGGCACATTCTTGTATTTTAATCCTAAAGTCATGGTAGAGATCACTGCACAGAACACAGTGATGACAGTCTCATTTGCCTTGTTCAAGCAGTTTGTTCAACATGCCGGAGACAACCTATGTGCTGGATACAGTTCACTGTCACCTCCACTTGATGTGCTCACTCTATACCAGAATGCTTCTAGCACAAGAATGCATCAGAGCCAAATGCAACCCAGCTAGAAATAGGGCAGGCTTTTCTAGTAATTTGCTAGAGTTTTTGTCTTCTTTTGTCATTATTCTGTAGCTGTGGTTTTGCTAATTTTTGTTTTGTTTTGTTTTGTTCTGTTGTCTTTTCAATTAATATGTTAGTTCTAGCTTCTGGAACTTCCTTACAGGATAAAGTCAGACAACAATTAGCACTTCTGAATTGTTTCCTTCAAGCCATCTCCTTATTCTCTCCCACCTCTTGCTGCCTTCAGGCCTTGTAAGACAAGCAGCTGCTAGCTTATTAAAATTGGAGGTCCTTCATCTATTCTATTTCCAGGACCAGTAGATATCAAGGACCTGGCAAAGAAATATATCTTAACAGTACCATCTTTTTGCTTTCTCCAACGAGCTGTTCCTTTTAATCATAGCAATCCCATCACTTAGTCAATGAACAATTCATACACCATAAATTCTTTAATAAAGATTGGGATATAAACTATTTTACCTACACTGCTTATCACTTGTAATCTCTCCACAGACACAGTATTTTTCATACCCATACTCCATAAAAATCTTGGTTATAGACTTGCTGCAGACCTGTGGGAAAAAACCAACACACCAAAAACAAAAGAGAAAGAGATTGCCACAGACCTCACTGTGCTGTTCAAAGAGAGAAGCCATTACCTCTTTTAGTCTTTGCCTCACTCCTGTTTCTACTGTGACTCCAGTGTTACAGAAGGCACTGCAAGATTCACATACCTGAGAGCTTATATAAGAAAGTGGACATGGGAAGAGTACAGCTGAGCCTTACAGTATCACTGTACATGCAAGGCTTTTGGTGAAAAGAAAGGTCTTAAAAAGAATGAAGTTCCCCTGCACAGAATAAAATGCAGCCTGTGGTGAATGCTTGACTCTGGGCTTTGCTTCCCAAGCAAGCTCTATTGCAGGTCACCTTCCATGCTGGTAAGAGAATGAAGCATGCTACCCAGACACAAGATATTCAGCAAGATGGATGAGAAAACCAAGTTTCCACACCCAACTTGTAAAATTCTATATCGTTTGTGTGGAATTTGGATAATGAGGTGAAGTCTCTGTGCTCAAAGAACAATTAATACTGGCTTTGCTATCTCTTGTGCAACCCAGGGGAGTGAAGGCTTGCCTGGCTATCACAGGATACATAAATAACGGGGTAGTCTTGGGGAGTCAGGACAGCCCTGCGTTTCGTCAGCAGAGACAGTAAAATCAAGATAACAGAGACTTTGTGTAGCTCTTTGTTTCCGTGAGAGGCCGCCATGCCCGGTAATTGACCTTTGCCTCGTTACCTGTGAAATGCATATTAAAGTTGACACCCTTGTATATGCTAATGAAGATTTTAGAGATCATGCTAAACATATATGACTATAGCACTCGTCTCTCCACCCAAATCATACTACATGTCACCTAGGGGAGGGAAACCTCATAATTTTGGGGATAAAAGGATGGAGAAAATATGTTAAATTGGGAGAGAAGAAACTTGATACCTGACGGACCAGTCGACGGGCTGCGTTCTCTTCCTCTACCCCAGGCAGGGACACCTTTCTGGGTAAGCGCTGCGCCTTTCACCCTCTGGTGAATGTTACCCCGGGTTGTTGTACTATCGTTATTTTTGCTAGCAATATTAACCTTAATTAATTAGTACTATTGTAGTTAGTGAATTTATCAACGGCAATCTCGAATCTGCAACTGTCGCTCTCAATAAAAGTACTGATTTCGATTATTTGTGAATCTGATTCAGTGAAAGTCCTTTGGTGGGACTCTGATAGTAGATCAGTGAAAGTCCTGGGACTCTGACAGACAAATATCGAAACCAAAGTCCTCTTAACGCGACAGTTTGACACTTCAATCATGCACGAATGAATTATGGAAAAAACTGGGCAAATTTTTCAAAGATACTTGAAACAGTTTTGAAATGTGGTGTATTTGTGACCTGTCAGTCTTTGCAGAACTAACTATCAGTACAGTTAGAAGGGACATCAAGAGGTCAGCTAGCCCATCACTGTGTCCAAAGGAAATATCAGCTATATCTATACATTTCTTGCAGGTGTTTGCTTGACCTGATTTGACCTCCATCAGACCTTCACTGACAGAGATTCCTTGCTTCTCCTGCAGACTATTTGAGTGCTTAGCCCTTCTTAGGTAAGGTGCCTCCTCATAATAAACATCGTTGGAATTTAATTTCATTACTTTTCCAATTTCTTTGGGCATGGAGGCAGGCTGTTTATTTCCTTAATCTTTGCACAAGGTTTTTTCTACTCAAGGTACCATTATCATGTTTCCATCCCCCTATCATCCAATTTTCTTTTTTCTTTCTCTGGTAAGAACAAAGGACACCCCACTCCTCACTCCCTAGTATTTCTCTGCTGTCTTGTGGACTTGAAACTGTCATACAGGGGAAGAAGCCTCAGTGTATATCCTGGTTGTTTCAAAAGTACTTAATGAGATCATGTCTATTTAAAGAATATGCTCTGTAGTGGAATGTATAAACTGCTACCACCATGCACTGTTGGGACAACTGTAACATCCAGTCTAGAGTCTGCTAATGCCCTGTGACCATCTTAGTTATTGCAACATCCCTTTTAACTGCCTTCAACAAGAGATGGAAATGCTAACAGATTAGCCAGTGCCTTGGGTACTTCATTTGAGCCTTGCCAACATTTTCTGAGGTATCACTCCACCTAACTTGAATAATGATTTTGCCATATCCATCTTTCCTCATTCATGTGTCTCTCTAGGAAAAATACGAAAATAATACACAACCCATAAAGGTTCCATTTCCTCTGTAAGCTTGGCAATATGTGAAATGGATATTTCAGAGGCCACAGAAAGCCTATAGGACTTCATGCAAACATATCAGCAAGGGAAAGAATAGCATACATGACACAACCCCAAAAGCATGTAGACATTGCCTCGCATCCTGCCTGTTAAATTGAGCCTATGTTTCTAAGACAGCATTCAGGGGAAAAAAAAAAAAAGTGATATGATGAATAGGGCTCATTCAAAGCTTCCTAATAAACCATGTATGTTTCAATTCTCTTTAGAAACACATATTTGTATTAATTGGGGGTGGGAGGGGAGTGTGTGTTAGAAAACAAACAAACAAAAAATAATAAAGGTTTTAGTTTAGAAACACATTTTTAAAAGTTGTTATTTTCTAGAAAAGATTTTTGTCTTTTCCAAAAAAGAAGTCAAAGTCAAGGCATCCTGACCTATGGTTTTAAACCTTTGACTTTTTAAAGGAAGTTGGCTGGTGCAGAAGGTCATCTCTTTCAGTACCATGAATCTTTGTTTTCATTTCCCCTGTGCAAGCTCCAGCAGTTAGCAAAAAGCCTTACTGTTAACAAAGCATCTTTGTTTCAATCCTACAATGGATTAATTTGGGATCCCAACTCCTACCCTAGACTACTTAAAGGTAAGTCCCATTCCTCCAAGTTTTACCCTATCTCTTACACAGTGTGGTTTTCTGTCCAAAGCTAACTGAGCAAAGTCTGTTGTTGCCTACTATTGCTATATTCATGTGTAATTTTTCAGCTCAGCTGTGATTTAAACCCGTATATGGGTCTGTTTCTTCAGCATATCCCGAGTCAACTAAAGCTCAACTCAAAGATTGGATCCCAGTCTACTTTAATGTATGGAGCGGTTCTGCATGTGCATTAGTCAACCCTGCCACAGGAGACAGGATCTTCAAGGAAGAGACAGAGCAGGCAGCTGGGAGCAGAAGGCTGTTCAACTCAGAGAGTTTAATTTGCATTAGTTTGCAGATTAGCCTGCTAAACAATGCCAGTGTTCACTCAGAACCAGGCAGTAAAGCTGTACTTGTACTGTCTCTCCTAACTCAGTTCACAAGTGATCCAAGGTAGCCAGAAAATTACTTCCTTTAAATCTGGATCACTTTGACAGAAAGACGGTAGGCAACGACTACACGTGCATTGGTTGCCCAGAGAAGTTGTGGATGTCCCATCCCTGGAAGTGTTCAAGGCCAGATTAGATGGGGCTTTGCGCAACCTGTTCCAGCGGAAGGTGTCCCTGCCCATGGCAGGGGGGTTGGAACTAGATGATCTTTAAGGTTCCTTCCAACTCTAACCATTCTATGAATCTATGATTCTATGATTATCCAGGGTAAGGGGCATCATAAACACTGGTGAAAAGGTGGCAATGAGCAACTAAAGCAGGCTGTCAGAGCTGGTGGTTATCCTAACTTAGTGATAGCCAGAACATGGTATTTATTATCCTACCTTGACTACAACAAGTGTTCACGGATAAATTTAATTTCTGTGGACAGTGGGAAGCAATGGACAGGAATAACCATAATGGTTCAAGCCAAATAGCCTTCTTGCTCCATAATCAAATTCTGATAACAGCTAATAGGGAAGAGTATAAGAACTAAGCAAGTACATGGCAATATTTTCCCAAAAAACCCTCCCAGTCTTCAGCGATTAGTAATTAAATTACTTCTAGAAATAGACATGTTGTCTTTGCACCTAAGAGCCCCTGATGTATTTTTCCTCTGCAAAAATCATGAGCTGCTTTTAGAAAACATATAAAATTTTATCATCCTCACTATCCAGTGGCAACTGTCCAAAACTTCACTAGGTGTTGGGTGAAGAAGTACCTCTTTCTGTTTTTTCTCACTGTCCTCTCCTCCCCAACTTTAACTTGATGCAACCATGTTCTCATGATAGAAGCAATGATGCAAAGTCATTTTGTATTCACCTAGCATGCCTAGATTTTAGAGACTCTTATCACGTCACTCAGAGTCATCTCTTTACAAAGCTGAAGAGTCCCAGCCTATGCATCTGGCAGACTACTATGACTCTTTCAGACTTTTGATCACTTTTTAATGTATTCTTTCCAGTTATACCATATCATTTGTGGGAAAGGAGAAGGGGAAGGAACCACATACCATATTTACAATGAAAATGGATCATTTATAATGACATAATGATGTCTTCCATTTTTCTGCTCTATTTCTTTCCTAGTAATTCCAAACATCATTTTAATTGTCTTTCATTTCATGACTTGTATTGACATGTAATGACAGAAATGTTTCATCAGTATCTTCTCTTCTCACACCATAAATATTTTTAAAATCATGCCTGTCTGGGATGGACAGGAATATTCTTGCTAAGCTACTGGTTCATGTTAATCCAAATTAGCATAAAAGAATTTTGCCATTTAGATATTTACAGAAAAGAGTGAGAGTGTATTTCAAGAGCTGTTTATGTGGGACTGCACGTGTACTGAGCCATAGGTCCATGGTGTTAATGTCTCTAATTTGTGTTTGGGTCAAAACTCTTATAAGTTCAGACCAAAAAGACAGTATAATTGGCGTTGAGATACACCCAAAATTTTTTCTACTTTAATTAGGACCAATGTATAAATTAATTTACCACAGTAAGCTGAACTAATATGGATTAAGAGTGAATGGACAAAAATGTATCTACACTGGGGGTTGTACTGGCCTAATCAGATTAGTTTTTAAATCAGTTTTTACTAAATTAGCACCCCTTTACTGTGTGGATAATATCTAGCACAGGTAGCTGCTTCCAATTGGTTAAGTCATAACAGCATGTTCAATAGTCTGGAGTAAAGTGTTTTATGTGCAAAGTACACAGCTTTTCAAACCAGCAGTAGAGACCTAATTTCAGGAGGAGCCTTCTGGTTTTACTGTAGTCAGAAAAAAAAAGATAAATGCAGAAGATGGAAAATATATGGAGATGCTGTTACATATGTAACATGCTGTTACATGTTACATTCAACAACTGAGAGATGGGGAATGCACGTTGTCAACAGATTTACTCCTCAAACAAGAAAAGTCATTAAGGAAGTGTCACCTACCATTGCAATGCCCACCACATTTGCAAAGCAGACAAGACCAATTGCAACAAAAGGACAAAGAAAGCCTCATGTCTGCAAATCATTATTTTAATATGCTGAAGGTTGATATGTCAAAAATATACCTTGCCCTTCACTTTCTATTGCAAATATAAAGATCATATTTTTAAGAGTCCTGTCTCTTTGGATATACATAAGTACACACAACCATAATCTTAAATAGCATTTCTGTATCCATATATTTACACACACACATACATATATGTAGCCAAAAATCAGAGATGTATATGTGCAGTGTAATGTGAAAAAATAGTCTTGTGAAATGAAGGATCCCAATGCAGTTCATGTTACCAAGCCCCACAGAGCCTAGTGGTAATTGGATATGTGTGCACGCTTGGTCCCCAGAAAAAGCAAGGGCATTAGGTTTAGCCTTCAGTGCAGCATCTCGTATTTGCTATGAGCTAGGAACGTGTATGTGGCTAGTTACCCAGAACAGACAAATGACCCAGGACAACCTCTTAAGTTGCAGTGGTAAAACTTTATCTGGACCCAAGGGCTACAAGGTTAACTACAGAAAGACAAATGATAAAAATTAATTCTGATTATCCCAGGAAATGTTATATTCCTGTTGACGGTGAAGAGAAGACAAAAAGCACTGTGAGCAGCTACCCCCTAGAAGGAACAGGCTGTCTCATACATGGATAAATATTTAGAAAACCTCAGGTGTCAATGCAAGGTCCTACAAAGAAATAAAGATACTCCTTCCTCTCCTGCGTGGGTTACAAGCACTGTGGGAGAGAGCAGCCTGGAGAGTTGGCTATGACGGCTGTTGTTTGCTTTGGAAGGGCACAGGGTCAAAAAAGAGATGATAATAGCCATGCTTCACAGCTGCCTGGGTAAAAGATGGACACAGACAAGGGACTGGGCAATGAATCACCTCCCAGACAACAGGAGAAGATCTATGCAAGGGTTTTCTCACAAACATTGCTTTGCAAAAGTATCCTTCCATGGCTTCTAACATAACAGGGAATGATAGATCTGGGACCCCCTTGCCGTCCTTGAGAGAGACTAAATGTGGCTTTACACTTGCATCTTGGCCATAAAAAACAGGGCCTGACCCTTGGAGACAGCAGGAGACAATAAGGGTGGGATTCATCTCACCTAATATCTCAGTGTTAGAACTTCTAATTTATGCGAGTTACCCTCCTTCCTGATACAGTCACTGGGAAGAGAGAAACACTTTTCCGCCAGTCTTGGACACTTAGTAGTGGAAAGATGACCCAATGCAGTACAAAGTTTCCTCTGTGGACAGTGCAGAAAGTCTCAATAACTACCCTAGGTTAAAGGGCTAACTTTTACAGGATTACATTTAGGTGATATGACTTCTGGAGGGGGTCATGTTTTTTCAGTGGAAGTGTTCTTTTAAGCACAATGACACAATATTTTTTAGAACATTTGCTTAATTTTGTCCTCATATCTTTCCTCAAACCTGTGTGTCACTCATAAATACAGCAGAAGATGGGTCCTTGATTTCGATTGCACTTTCAGGGGACTAGCAAAATGACCCCTGGCTTTATTATATGCCAGGTCTGGCAATATGGAAAGCAACAATTATAGTGTAATAAAGTACATGCAGATACTATTTAATTGGCAGAATTTGCGTTTAAATTGAAGTTTAAAAATGAAAACATGTAAGAACTTTACAGATGCAATAGTCAGTATACCTTATGCTAGCAATCTGAAACTATATTTCCTAATGTTTCATTGTGTTTCCTTGGCCCACAGGTACATGGAAAATGGTTGAAAAAAGTTAGGCTCATTTTGAGACTGAAAACCTTCCTAAATTTTATGCTGTAAGGATTTTTTTAGCTTTTTGAAGCATTGCAGTTAGTACAAAAAATATTTGACTACTGACATTGGGAGCAAATATCCCATTAGTGGGGCCCACTTACTCTGTTGCTAACAAAGACTTGCGTATATAGAATCCACAGGAAGGTATACTTTGATTTTAAATAGATAGATAAATTGATCTTCTTGCAGCAGTGATAAAATGAAGAAAAACCTATTTTGCATACATGCTTATTCACACTTATGAAGGCAGACAATCAGTAGCAGCTGGCAAGTAGACATGTGAATACCATATTTCAAAGAATTGTTAAGTTTCTCAGAACAAAAACTTAAAATCAAATCAAAACAAATAAAAATCCAATTTACTAAATAATACAGTTTATTTTTAAGCATAACGTGCAAGCTACACCAGCTCTATATCAAACAGGCAAGGCAGGCAGAAAATGTGTTAAAAACCGCAGCCAGAAAACAACCAGAAAGACACATGAAACCATATGAACTCTCCAGTCCATGGTTAGGGTTGGGAGATTACTGGCTAATCTAGAGATATGACTTTCATGCAATTATACTTACCCGTTTTTAGTCAGTCCTTTATCTCATCAAATATTCTATTGAAGTCCAGGCTGCTTGCCCAACAACTACATCAACCAAGATCAGTCAATCAATCCCCTGAGCAGTGCATTCTCGCAAATTGCATTACTTAGCTGGGCATCAGATTGGGTTATGTGATGCTGTCCTCCTTTGGCAGACAAATTAATGTTGAGAATAACACAGCTTCACGTTAGTTTTAGGATTTACAGATTTGAAAAAAATAATCTAACAACAAACACCAAGCTGCTTTTAACTTGCAGTGTTAAGGTATTGACAAAGCTTGTAAGTGAATAATGTTATATATATGAAAGACAAAGGAACTGTTTTAGAATTGCCACCATCTACTAAGTGATGGTTAAATTAATTTAGTTTTATCCATTTTACTTTATGTTACATAAACCAGAACATAAATGGGAAAAAGGCCACAGGAATGCTTTAGCTCAGAGGAGAGAATCGTTCATTTAAACATTCCCCAAATGACATGCTGTAGGTCACCCCAGAGATAAGAGGTGTTGTATTGTTCAATAGAAAGTCACGGCTTACCAAGGGAAGAGAGTTGCATTCATGCATTTCAAGGGCTAGAAGGAACAAATAGGATTCTGTATTCTGTCCCATGCTGTGACCCAGGACCTCCAAACCAGTTTTGCTGAACTCAAAGCATTGCTAGAGAAAAAAACCACAATCCCAGGCACATCATTCTAGTGATGAATTATTCTCATTGCTGATAAATGCATTGGGTCCAGAATGAATTTAGGTTTTAGTACCTTAGTCTACCAGATTATCTGTAACCATTATTTTGATAAATGCTGCTCACTCTCCAGTTGGCTTCCCAAAGCTCACAGATCCTCTGACAATCCTTTCATTTTCATTAACACATTTCTTACATTAATACATGCTGTGGGTAACAGTATGAGTCTAGAGGCATTTCCAGCTTGGACCCTTCCCATGACAAGTTGTCCTGAGAACCACAGAAGGAAAAGACTCAGGTTAATTATCTCCCAGTATCACACAAGCAAAATATCTGTGCAAGAACGAACCAGTTCTGACCCCTGGCCTCATTTCTCTCTTGAAATGAGTGAAAATTACCTGAATCAGGCCATAAGAAAAGGACCACAAGAGAAGAAGAACACAGATGCAGAGGCAGACTGCCAAATAAGTTCAGGATACTGAGCAAATTGCCTGCCATCTCCTAATTTCGTATGTAGTAGAGGAAGACCTGAACATACAAAAAGAAATAGTTATGGGATATCTTCTGTATAGGAAAAGCTTATTTCTATTACCTGTAGCTTAACGTTCATTGTCTTTTATAGCCAGGCCATACTGAAGTAGTTATAGCCCAAATCACAAGCCAAGTTAAGGCCCCAGGGCCACATCCTACTAAGCTGAGATACTGGGAATATGAAGAAAGTAATCTTCTAAGATGGGTAGTGTCCATTACATATCTTAAAGCAGTTTGCAACTTTGGTCAAGAGGCCCCCATCTTTAAATGTGCTTGATTCTGCCCCACAAAACCAAAGAGATTTTCATGTGTGCAGGAGTTCTGCCCAACACTACTCAGCAGAGGCATCTGCAACCTGCTCAGTGATGCTGGGGCAACAGGGTCTAGATCAAAAGCTTAGGAATTAAAATGAGTAAGAAGACTAATGTTTACTACAGCTACTTTTACAGGTCTTTGCTTGAGGTTATTTTTTAGAAAAAAAGATTATTTTCTATAGTTCTTAGTCTTGTTGTCAGCCAGCAAAGTTACAATCCTATTATTATGTTTAAATTTAATTGTTAGTTTAGTGTGAATTCATATCATGCAAGGAGAATATTTCTTCTACTTAAAATACAAAAGGACCATTATTTTTTTTTTTATTATTTTAATCTAAGTGAGGGATTTAAATCTCAGGTGGCCTGATAACAAAATAGTTCTCTTTTGTGAGTTGCTTTCCTTATGTAAAAGTATTTTAATTCATTCTATTAAATTTAAACAGAAAATAAAAAAGGACCTACAGTTCAAATAGATGTGATAAAGCTGAGTCAGAAATGTGCGCATATGCAGGCATGTGCATGTGTGTGTGAGAAGGGGCAAAGCGCAGTAAAACCAAAACATTTAACCTTAACTCTGTTGATACTATAAGACAATCTCCTACACCATGACAGATACATTTTCATGAGCTTCACACTGAGTGTTCTGATGGCTCATTCTTAGTCTGAAGGTGCTTTCTTTGCCAGGTTTTGGATCCCTCCAAGAAATTAGAGTCATTTAAGTTCAAAGAGATACTAGTGTTTTTCTTCCCTTCAGATGGAAAGATGCAAATGCAAAAGAGCTTTGAATATCATTGTCCAAATTGTCTTTCTTTCCTCACCTGTTCTAGAAGAATCAGTCATGTTTCTGCAAATCCCATTTCCATTAACCTTTTGAGTACTGCTGACATTCTTGTACTGTAAGTTTCTTGCACCATATGTCAAGAAACAGCTGACATATCCTTTAAAAGTCTCTCTTGCTGTAATCTTGACTCTTCCAGTTAGTTTGCAGGTCAGATGACTGGGAATATTAAAGTGAAGCTTAATTTACAGTTTTAAAATTAATTCCCAGACTGAAATGATTACTTTCCATCTTACTAACCCTTTTCACTTCTCGATGCTCAAAGCTTAGAGAGTAGAGGTAATTTTTGTAAAAGCAATAATAATGTAAAACTGATGCAAGACTCAGAAAGTTGCCTGTGTTAAGTATGAACAGCATTGGAAACTTAATCTTTATCAGAGCATTGTACTTTTTTTAGCCTATGGTTAAATGTTTGCTTTAACCTGGCAGAAGTCCACTCTGCTACTGAAAAGAGCATAGGTACCTTCCACTCCCTACCACAGCTGCTAAGCCTTGCCCCTTGGCCTTACACCAAGACTAATGGGAAGTGATCCAGCTGGAAACTAACCGGTATTGGCATAGGGAGCTGGTGGGAATGAGCAGCCCAGGACAAGAGGCAGATGGGGCCACTGCTTTCAGTGGTACGGGGGTATATATGCCTAGTTAAAGAAACTGCGTAACTGCACTCCTTGTGCTATGTCTGTTTAACTATAGCATTCACATATGGAAGCTGTCCATGCTCTAAAGAGTTCACTTCTATGAGAAAAATCCTTAGTGAATCAATTGCAAAGCTAGGAGAAAGATTTTCAAATCTCTCAATTACTTAAGAGTGTGGTGTTTGTAAAGATCATAGGAATGTGTGCCCCAAAGTCTCCTAAGGACCAGACTTGTAGGATTTGGGAGTCTGTGTGCTTTTGAAAATCCTTCAATGTTCCTAAATGGATCTTTAAATTCTTAAGTACCGCTAAAAATCTCACTCAGAGATATTTTTGAAATGTCTCACCTCACATTCATTTCTAAGCTTGAACATTAAAGGCAGCATTTGCAGCAAATAGTGCAGTGAAAAAGAAGCACATCTAGGGCCTATCTCAAGTGAACCCTTGTAATGATAATGAGCAGGAATGGTGGTTTGTGAAAATAAATCAAAACATAATTTTCTGGGGAAACAGCTGGCACACAGCCCTGTTTTACACATTTCTAACATCCGTTCAAGGGACCAGTATGCTAGCATGGCATAATAGAGAATTAAATTATTATTATTAATAAAATCATAAGATCAAGACTTTATGTACTTACTTTGACATTTATATGTGATTTGGAAAGTGTGTTATCTAACAGTTTGGAAGTGATGTTTTTTGAATTGATGTAGCACTGCAGAGAACTGAGATTCTCTTGTGCCTTGCAAAGCTTTACTTTGAGCTAAGAACTTTAGCTTTGCTATCTACCAAGTAGAAACATAATCCTATACTTAAAGTTGTTTTTGTCAATGTTAAATATCAATATTTTTTATATTCTGCTGATGACTTACACTTAAAGGTGAGATGCTGATCTCCCATCCACTGATAGGCATAATTCCATTTTTGACATCTCTGTAAATATGATCAAAATCTAATCCAATGTGCCTCATATAACAATATTCCTCCTCATTTCTGTAAACATACTGTGTACCATCACAGCAAAGAATAAAAAAAAACATAAAAACTTTTAGCAGATACAAAGAGAAAACAAATTGAAGTGAACCTGGCCAAACAACTTACAGAAGAGTTTGAAGGCAGCAACTTATGACGGTAAAAGATGTACAATGGTAAAAGGGCAAAAATTATTACAGCAGTCACAAAGTTAGACAGAACTCGTTGGAATGCTAAACTAGTTTTCTTCCTTCACTGTGAAAAAGAAAAGAACAATTTATACAAGCAACTATTGTATGAGCTGTGTTATGACTGATCACTTTACTATGAGTCTGTCACCCCAGATATTTATAAATCTTGCTAGAGCTTTAGTTTTTCCTTTATGAAAATAAAAACAATTCCAGTGTCTGCTAGTAAAAAACTTAAGTGTTACATACTGAAAGAAAGAGAGATGCAGAAGATGGAAAAAAAGGTTATTTAAGATCATGCTACCGTGCTTTCCAATATCTTTCTACTCATATGATCAGGAGCTGGAAACAGTAGGACTAAATATGAAATAAGACCAATTAGAACAAAATTATTTTTGTTTTTAATTTGCATATATTGATGCTTAAACTGTCTAGCACTATGGGTATTAACAAGTCTTAGCAGGATCCATTTATCTTTTAGACATAATTTAGTACAGTGATTACATAGGAGTGGCAGTTAGCCTTCTGTAATCCTGTGCTGAGAGTAGTTAAAATTTCAGATGCTACAAACAAAGAGCTTCCTTTTCTTTGCCATGTATGACACTGCACTGCCTTGTTTTCATTTATTTAAAACTATTTTACATCTGAAGAGGTTCTACTTTTTTCATTTACTTAATACATGATCTCCTGTTGCAGAAAAGCAACTCTAATCGCACTGAAGCAACAGGTGTTAAATCCTCTACATCGATGACCTATGAATGAGAAATTATTATTTTCTGGTATCTATGTGATACATGTTGAGTGTGTGTGAGCAGGGTGGTTGGACTGGAGATGATATCCAGAGGTCTCTTCCAAGCTCCACTATTCTGTGATTCTGTAATATTGTCTAAGAAAAATTGAACACATACTCTAAATGGCATATTTGTGGGAAGGCCAAGGCCCATTTATTATTTTGGGACCTTTTAAAATTTATTGCGATTATTGTCATTTTTTTTCTTTGAAAACCTGGCTAAAGCACCCAGTATCACCCATGAATGAAACCACATGACAATTTATAGAAACTTTACTAAAAGATATTCACAGCTAATGATCAGTCAGCTCACAGTGAAATAGAATGAGGATTGCTAGCACAGTATCTGCCTTGCCTTCACGATGGGTATGCAATTAAACTTGTCTTGGAAATAGTGGGCAACTTCAGACTTACTGTGGACCAAGGTTGTGTCCAGAGGAAGTTAGTTGGAAGCAGCAAACATGCTGCAAATTCACTGAAGTCCTTGAATGGTAGCTTCCCAGACAAAAAAGCCCTAAATGAAGACAAATCTGCCTCAGGGTTCTACAAGGGTACCCTCAGAGTTATGATCTGTAAGGTTTTGTTTTATTTTCAATTAAATGGAAGGCAAAATGTTGATTCCTCTTTCCTCAGGAGTTAGTATTTACTGTGTTCAAAGTACTGAATCTATTCAGTGAGTTTAAAATGCTGAGGAAAGCAAAGGAACCATTAATAACATGAATATAAAAGTAATCTAATGGATTAATTATAATCTACATACACACATAAAAACAGATTATAACCTACTACTTCTCATCCTGAAGCAATCCTTTTGGTTTATAGTACCTCATTAATTTTAATTGTAAGCCTGGGAAATAATCTCTTTTTCTCCCCACTTGTATACAGAATGCAAAAGTGTGACCAATACATTTGTCATTTTGTTTCAGGTAGTTAACTTTCCCTTCAAATGCAAGTCTATATAGAGCTTATGAAGCATTGAGCATTTTTTTAAGCCCCGTAGAAAATTAGGGACTCCTTCAAAAAAAAAGAAGAGAAAGGGCTACCAAAGGAGGATCATAAACTGTTCATCCGTACATCTCAGATTGAAATAGGTCTGTCATTATCTTATTTTTTGGTAATATAACCATGAACTCACTATCCAAAAAGTTGCATATTTAAATTAAAATTCCAATTAATGTCATGGCTTCTCTTTTCTGTGCCTTCTAAATGTTCCAAACCATAAAAACAACAATAAAATAGAATGCAGAAGAAAAAGCATAGCAATTATCAAGTCATAATTCTGAGTTCTGTCCTTAGTATGTTAATGGCACTTGTACTGAAGGAATCAAATCACAGCAGACTTAGAGGATATCAGCACTGAAAACCACACAACTTGTTTTTAATGAGAGCAAATATTGTAAGACAAAATTTGCTTTATATTTTGACAGAGTTCCTAAATTTGGAAAAAACAGAAACTGGAATAATTTCATTTTAAACTATGAACTACAGTGCATAGTTCTAGCATTACTGTGCAGCATAGTAGTGTAGCACTGTAGTATAGTATTATATATACTACTATAGTATCCGTATCCTGTTTTTCATAGAATCATAGAATCATAGGGTTGGAAGGGACCTCTGGAGATCATCTAGTCCAACCCCCCTGCCAGAGCAGGGCCACCTTAGAGCAGGTTGCACAGAAACACGTCCAGGCGGGTTTTGAATGTCTCCAGAGATGGAGACTCCACTACTTCTCTGGGCAGCCTGTTCCAGTGCTCTGCCACCCTCAAAGTAAAGAAGTTCCTCCTCGTGTTTAGGTGTAACTTCCTATACTCAAGTTTGTACCCATTATCTCTTGTCCTGTTGCCAGGCACCATTGAAAAGAGCCTGGCCCCATCCTCCTGACACCCACCCTTTAAGTATTTGTATGCATTAATAAGGTCACCCCTCAGCCTTCTCTTTTCCAGACTAAACAGACCCAAATCCCTCAGTCTTTCCTCATAAGAGAGGTGTTCCAGTCCCCTAATCATCTTAGTAGCCCTATGCTGCACCCTCTTTTTTTCCATGCCTCAGTTTCCTACTTGCAAATTGGTTGAAACAACATTTTCTTCTAGCTAATGCCTGTCTGTGCTTATTATAAACTTCAGAATTATGACCACCTGCTTTAAGCTGCACGAGTACCCCGGCTAAGATGCTGGTGTCTTTCAAAAGTTTATCTGTAGAATTACTCACTCGCACAATAAAACATCGAAAGGAAAGATATCTGAAAAACAACCATGTGTCTTCTATGATTACAGAATAGTAAGCACTTGCTCTGAATATGTAAAGAGGCAACTGCTCCTTCTATGCATGCATATCCCTACTTAATGTCTTTATCTAAGATTGGGGAGACTATAATCCATATTGCAATTCCTTTGGAGAAAAGGGACCTCTAAATTTTTTACACTTGTCATTTAGAGTTTGGAAATAAATTTGATAGAAATCCAATACAGCCAAAAGAAGCACTCACAGATAACCGAAGAGTGCTTAGTACAGAAAAAATAAACCTTTTTTAGTCTGGACTCCTAGACAAAATCTGTGCACAGGAACTTCCATTAAAAATCACATCATGATTCTCTGTTATAAGTCAAATCAGACTGAGTTTGTAGAATTCACTTCAGCATTCATTAGGCAGAGGAAATCCCCAACAAATTGCATTTTATCTGCTGGCCAGCCTCAGAGAGGTTGCAAGAGAACAAGCTAGAGATGGGTTAGAGGATCCAGGAACACATTTGTCATAGTAAAGGCAGATTAGCCAGACACCAACTACTGCTGCATGAAGTGCCTGCTAGTAGGATCCAGAAGCTGATGGATTCTATAATGCCTGCAAACTCCATGAGTGTATGCAGCTCCTTCTCACTGCTATCAGCAAATTGTAGCAGACTCTGTAGCAGTAGTATTCACCTCTGCAGATATGAGACTAAAGAGGATACACAGAAATACTGTCTAGTCAAAGCATCAGTGCTCAAGCATAGTGGTTTTTTTTTGTTTCTTTTAATAGTGGAGAGGAATGCAAAGGAAAATTTGAACAAATGTGTGTGGAGATAAAAAAAAAAAGAAGCTAAAATAAAAATTACCATTACCGAACAAATTTTAGTCAACAAACAGCCTACTACCCAATTTACGGCTTGTATGATATAGAAAAGGATTGGGAGACAGCCCAGTACTGTGTGTTCATGCCCTTTGTACCTAAGGCTGCTCAGGGAGGCATGATATCAGCTAGAAGCTTACAGCTACTGTTACAAAACAAGATGTGTGACAGCATCAACTGTCAGTTTAAATGATTTGTTTTGATCAAAGTAATGCAAAACAGAAGCTTTCATTAATGGATCCTTCACCTTCCCCACTGTTCCAGTGATTAGATATTGAGCTCTCAGGGCATTATTAGAACCCACTTTTCTTTGAAATTTTTAGACAATTAATTTGGGTTGTGATTTTTGAAGAGACTGAGTCCAGCTTTTTCAAAAGCAGAGACAAATAATTGTTTCACACATTCATGAACCATCAGTATGAGGAGGCAACATTAGAAAGTCAACAGAATTTCTTTCTTTACAACCCCATTTGGATGAAAACTCTCAGAAAACACACTGAAGATATGAATGGTTGAAAGAAAGATCCTTTTGTTTTTATGAAAGAGCCCTCATCTCTTAAAACATTGTGGTGGCAAGCATTGATATGGGAAAAAGAGGAGCTAGCTATGTTTTGTGTTCAGTTCCATTCATTTCCACAGTCTCTGCCTTCCCAGGAGAAACACAGAAAAAATATACATTGACAGAAAAGAGGAAAGACTGAAAAAGTTATTCACTTGTGCTTGCTATCCATTCATGGAAAAGCACATGTGGAAAATCATCCTCTTCTTCCTCTTCTTTCACAAGGAAAAAGACATTCATGCCACTGCCATGTGATTACGAAGTGGAAACGGTTCCTGACCTTGCCGAGTATCAAACACATCAGACAGTAAACAAAAAGACACATGCTATAAGAGAGGTTGAGAGACAGGACTACCTCATCTCATGTCCATGATGCCCTCCAGTAATTGGCATCTGCACCAACTAGTATGAACTGGCGCTGACCTATAAAAAACATTCTGAAATATTCTGGTTTGTGATGATCCAACCAGAAAACAAATATTTCACTATGATTCACTGACTGTAAGAGACTGTTCACAGAAGCCTCTACATTAAAATGCTATAATTCAGTGCCTTCTTTGGGTTAATAATCTGTAAGGATCTTCTATATTTTTTCTTGTGGTTGCTTGTTCTGACCACTGGGAAAAGATTCAGTGCTATGAATTTAAGTAGAGGAGGGTGCCTCAGGGCCTTGAGAATTGCATATGATTTTCCAGCCAACTTCATTCCTAAATAATTGGTCAAGCTTTCAATATGTGTCTAAAAGTCCCTAAATCCAATGTTAAGTTGTCCAGTCAAAGTAGATTGATTTAGGATGTTTAAGATTTTGGTTGACTTAATGTGAAAAAACAGGTGGTTTAGGGCTTCCATATATTCAGATGTTTGGCCCCAGTTTCAAGATATCACTCCAGAATTCCTTGCTCTTCATATGAACATAGTGAGCATGGAAAAACTTCTAGCTCACCAGCTTGTGTGTGACAAGCATCATCATCTAATGGGCAGGATGGATGAGTGCTTTGGAGATATCTGTTTTTTTCTTGTGGATTTGATACTTATCAAAACCGTAGCTGAATCTTCATATTCTTACTTATGAGCTGGAAAGTAATCCTTTCACCTGTTGAGCACAGTGAAGTTATTTTTTCCAAGATCTCCAAGGGATTAATTTTTCAAGGCCTATTTTATTTGTCATGTCCAAGGCCACACTAGCACTCACTTGTGTCAATATTTTACATACTTCCTGTAAAGATATTTTATGACTAAGCCTCTTGGAACTGTTTCCTGTTCTCTTTTGCAACAAATATAAATCTTTCTTCTATTCAAATACATTCTAAACAAAATTTAAATAAGCTCTTAAATAAGCTCCTTAAAAGTGACCTCCCTTTTCTTTTTGCCTTTACAGCCTTGTGCTCATTATGTAGTTTGTATTGTGTCATACATTTGAGGCTTTATTTTATGTTTCTTATTAGTAAAAGAGTGATCCTGGCTCCCCGTTCTTCACCAGTTACTGTTACCTTCTCTTCCATCTTTGAAGCTTTGTCAATGCCATTAAGCAGCAAGACAGACCATGTATTTAAGATGCAGGAATAATTTAACTAAATATTCCAATTCTTCCAATGTTTTCTGTGGTACAGTTTGAGATCCACAGATTTTGAAAAAACAGTGTCAGTGGAGCAGAAATTCTTGAATTTAAAAAACTGTTCTGCCGAGTTAACACATAGGTTTCTCCTGGTAGTCATCAACAGTGAGGCAGAGATGCTACTCTAAAGTGTTTCTAGTGCATTATCACTTCACACCAGGTTCTTTGCTACTGCACATCAGTTTAATTTCAATGATCTATATTAGTTTACACCTGAAGAGGATCTTGTCTAGTGAAATCAGACACAATATTTCTCATTGACTTCTTATAAGCTCTAGACAGGTACCAAATGCAGAATGACTTCACCTCCCCATTTTTTTATTCGTCTTATGGGACAAGCAGGAGTGTTCTCCCTTTTTTGTTCCCTTGATAGAAAAGACAGTTCTTCCCAGAGGTCAGAGACTGCCCCTTTTCTGATACATATCAGAAGGAGGCTGTGATCAATCTATGCTCATTTCTTTTTGCAATACCTTGCTGCTGGAAAGCACACTGTTGTCCCTCAGCCTGACCAAAGTACAGTGAATGACAATGTACAGACTCTCAGCAGATGACAGATAAGCTGTAAGTAGAAAGAAGCTATATTTAAACAGCCTTTCTCTTTAAATAAAATCCAGTGGGAGAGTAAGCAATACAAGCAAAACAAACAAACAAAACCCAGACCATTTCCTTTATTCCTTTTATTATTTTCCTCTCCTTTCTCTCAGTTCCCCTGTGCAGCACTTTGAAGTGATAAAAAACATTCATAAAATTACCCTCATCTCAGCCTTCCTGCAGTCTTACCAACCACGTGCCCTACTATCAGCTGCTCTCCTAGTTCAGTGGCTAGAGTTTGCAATTTAGTTCCTGTGATGTGCATTTCCTGAGATGCCTCACAGCTCTTCCTGCACCTTAGAAAAAAACCCAAGCCCAAATGCAGAGACTGTACAAAGAAGCCTCAGCCCTGGAGCTGTAGGATACACAGTTGTCGTGGTTTTGGACGGATTGGCCAATC
>VYZM01001456.1:65267-118170 GCA_013398915.1 Dromas ardeola
GCCACGGTTCTTTTGATGCAGCCCAGGATGCGATTGGCCTTCTGGGCTGCAAGTGCACATTGGTGGCTCACATCCAGTTTTTCATCCACGAGTACCTTTTCCACAGGCATGATCTCCATCACATCATCTCCCAGCCTGTATTGATAACGAGGGTTGGCCTGACCCAAGTGTAACTTCCAGTCAACTGTGACCTCTCCAGACTCCCAAGACAGTTGAAAAATAATGGAGGTCACACAATGAGATTGGCCAGCTCTTTAAGTAACCTGGGATGAATCCCATCGGGCCCCATAGGTTTATGTGCATCCAGATGGAGCAGCAAGTCTCAAACAAGTTCTGGGTAGGCTGTGAGTTTATCATCTCTCCAGTCTGGTCTTCCAACCAGTCCAGTTGGTCTTCCAACACTGGGCTCTGGAGGTCTCAGGGTCCACCATGAGTGTTGAAGACAGAGGCAAAGAAGGCATTAAACTTCTCCACTTTGTCTACGTCCCTATCTTTGGTGACTGACCTAGTCCAGCAACAGACAGTTGTTACCTCTGATTCTCCTTTTGCTATAGGATACTACTTTGGAAGTCTTGTTGGGTAAAGACTGCCCATCATTTTCACACAAAATCCATGGATGACATTTTAGAAGCCCAACACCTTTCTCATACTGAGTGCTGCATGAGATCTCAGTGTTCAGGAGAACATAATTTACGGAAAGAAAAAGCCCTAGCTCCATTGAGGTCAACGGCAAAACTCCAGTTGATTTCCAAGGGACAGATCTTCAACCTTGGAGTTTAAAAAGGCCATAAAAGAAAGAATTCTAGAGATGGATTAAGACAAGAAAGGATTAAGGCATGTTAATCACAAAAAAAAAAAAAAAAAGATAAAAAGGTTTTCACAAAAGCAGAGTAAAGCCAAGGAAAAATCCTAGCAATATTCTCAGCCATAAGCAGATTTATAGATAAAGGAGGGAAAGGAAAGTTCATGGCTGGGCTGGTGGTGAGATTGCCAAGACCTCTGTTTGGAAGAGAGCTAGGAGTTACAGATGCTTGTTAAAAATGAATGCCACTGCTACTAAGTATGTTTCAGAAGCACAATGTGTAATTGATTTTGAGGAAAAAAAGCTTATTCTGCTCATACTCTAGTGCTGAGATAAGGCATACATCATCTGACTCCATTTATTTTTCTCATTCCAATATTTTCCAGCAGTTTCCAGAATGTTTCATGCTGCCATCTCAAGTGATTTAGTACAAAGAACTAGTTTTCTCTATGGTCTATCATCTGCAGATAATTATTTTAGAATATATATTCTTCTCCAATTAGAGATATTTCCAAATATTCAGATAGACATCTTATTGATGTACAGGTCAACTGGATAAAATGAGAAACATTTATTACATTTCAAAAAATAAATACATTTGAGATTGTTTGATTTGGAACAGTGTCTACAGAAAAACTGTTTAAAAGTTTTCCCAACAGAATAATTTTCTTTTAGAAAATGCTGATTCAATCAAATCAACATGTTCTACAAGAAATACTGCATATTGAAAAGGTAAAATGATTTAGCTTCATTTTTTTTCCTGTTTGATGCAGTTTGTTCATTTGGTCTGTTATAGTATCTTAAATTATAACGTCAGAAAAACTTTGAACTCAAAATTCAGTTTTACTTTGCTGATAATTCCTTACAGGAAACAATATTGAAACTAAAAATCACGCACAGCTCAACATCCCAACCATGCTTCTATTCACCCGTGTTGTTCACCAGTAAATCTCAAAATTCCTAATGCTCCATCTTTATTGATGCAGAACTTGCCACTTGTGCTAAAAGATATGACTAAAGTATTCCAACTTTCATAAAATACTCATTCTAACTCTTTAAGAAAATCATTAAATCTCTGATTTTCCAACAGAAAGATGATGCTATTGGATCAATTGGCACACCATTAGCTTGAGTAACATAGATCTCCATTAGACAGCAGCAGAATTTTATGGTGCTCCACAGCTTGTTCTCACAGATGAGTCTGTCAGAAATCATTTGATTAACAAACCTAAGAGCATGAAATAGAAAGGCTAGGTTACTACACCTGTTCATGAGTTAGATGCAAGGAAGTGCAAACTTTTAGTTCAGATCACCCAGAACTGAAGCTGAACTGAGTAGCACTACACAAGAGTGTGGATCTATTCACCCATCTTCGGGACTATTAATGAGGCAGGTCATCACCTAGAAAAGAGACATGGGAATCAACCACGTGCCTTGGCTTAGCTCCTTCTCAGAGTGCCATGAACTTTTATTAAGCTGCTCTTTAATGTCAAAATGATTAAGAGCAACCTTGGGTTGTTCAGATCTACACCAGGGACAACATGGCATATCATCATCTGGGAGTCCACAACAATTTCATGGCCACTGCAGTCCCTGAAATGAATGTGAAAGTGAACAAAACCCCACAAAAATGTGGGAAGGCTGGAAAGCATCTTGATATTTAGTAAACAAAACCAGACACAAATCACTGAGCTGAACACTTTTCAGAAACTCCAGACAGAGACCAAACCACACATTATTTGGACTTGCAGATTGTCTAGGTTTGATCTAGACAGTGCAACACTTGATAAAAACAGGATGAGGAGGACCTGAAAGTGCTACTTCTTAAGGTGAAGGTATATTAATCATATTCCCCCAAGCTGGCTTTCGTCCTGAAAAGGCTGTAGCCACTGTTCTCAAGGCCATAATTTAGTTCAAACCTTGGAAAGCTGTGTAACTTTCTGCATCACTTTCCAGTTTCTTCAAAAAGGAATTCAGCATCCAGCTTGGAGTCCAGATATAACTTGTCACTAGGTTTCCCTCTAAGCAATCTAAGGATGAGCAAAGCATAAACAGCTCATTCACTGTGAAACAATAATGAGGTGGTGAGTGACTCGCACTTTAGCTGTTCACTGTGAAACAATAATGAAGTGGTGAGTGACTCGCACTTTATCTGTAGTGTCACACAGAAGAGCAGTAGAAGGTCTACGAGCTGTCACACAACATCCTGATGAGAACCCAGATCAGGTATGGCAAGTCAGATCAAGCAGTGTTGGAAGGAAAGAAACTATCAATCTTTTGGTTGTAACCTAATGTGTTTTTTATGGTATTAGGTCCTCAGGTACTTACAGTGACTAGTTCTGTTTAAATCCCCAAAATTAGTAAATGTGTATCAAATCATTATATTTGGAGAAGGAAAGGAAGAATTCAGATTTTTATCTCTGAGGAATATTATACACTATACATTTGGGTGCATATGGCTCCAAAAAAATTAAATTTCAGGCACGAAGGTACAGTTAACACAGTCTGAAACTATGGAAAATAGTTACAATGTTGAACAATTGACTTTATTTAATTTTCTGAAGCCCATGTAAAACAGTATACTGCAGCTCTGTGGTAAATCTTCTTCAGGAACCTAGAATTTTAGCCCATTCATCACTAAACTTAGAGTAGAAATGATTAACAGCATGTTGTTCTGGTCTTCATACCAGCATGCTCTATCAAAAGGAACTGCATGTCAAAGCATGTTCACTTTGAGAAGTCTGTGCAGGTTTTACAAACCACAGTTACAAAAGTATTCAATGAACCTGATGGACAAAACTTGACTTCCAAAAGTGCGACAGAGCATGAATTCACTGAGTGATGCCTTGCTCTCACTTCAATTCCTTCCCATCAGAGATCTATCATACAAAGGCTCCATCAGCACCAGCATTAGGTAGATACTAAACCTTCAAATGACAGCTGCAATCCAACTAAATTCACTATAAGGTGCACAAATATGCCATTTAATGATCAAAGCACAGAGCTGGCTTTCAGTCCTTATTCAATAGAAAGTCCCTTGGCTTTAGTAGCTTTTTTAAGTGCTGTAGTCTTGACCACTGAAAAGGTAACTACTCTGGAAGAGGGGAGAGGTCTGTTTTTCTTGATTCTTGTAGCCACCTATTTAAGTATGAACTGTGATTTTTGTCTTTTAAAAAAAAAGTTACAATCTCTTTGTGTTTTTTGTGGAAAATAAGGTACTCATTTATTATCCTAACATTATGCAAATATGACTGATAGTGCAGAATGACGTACTGCAGCCATTGAGCCAGGTATTAAAAAAAAAGAATGTGAAAACACCACCCTAAAATATCAATTGTATTCTAAACAAATGTGTTCCACTTCAAGACTTTTGAAATTTAACCATCTTTTGCTAAAAAGATCAAATCTGTATTTCAGAGTGAATTCTAAACCACAGCCTTACTTTAAGGAACATATGGGATTTGTAAGTCTTCCAAGTTATGGTCTCCAATATTCATACTTTGATATCAAAAAGATTTTTGCAGAAGAACTCTTGAAAATCCTATAATTTTCAATCTTTTAGATATTTCTATACTCACAAAGCCAAGTCCTGGATTATGTTTTAAAGCATCAGAATTATTATTAGCAGAATGCATTTTCAGAACATTTTGCAGTATTTAGTATACATACAATACTACTTTTTGAACTCAAGAAAGAGGACACCTTCTTGAAAAAACAATTTTTTCTTGATGTCTGTGAAGTCCCCAGTAGGACAATTGACCCACCTCAGATAAAAAATGAGAATCTCTGAAATGGCAAGTTGATGAAAAACTGACACCACTTGGTACTCATTATGAAATGACTGGTATGTACTGTGTCAGGATGAAAAGGCCGTTTTTTTTCCAAAACATTTCCTTAAATTGGAAAAAAAAAGGAGAAAACATAGAAATTTGCTACTTCATGAATTTATCTGAACTTAATTTAAAACAGCTTGAGTGTTCATTTTCACATATGCAAAAAGAATTCCAGCCTCAACCACTCAAAAATAATAGTGTAGAGACTTCCTTATAGAATAACACATTTCAACTCACCTTCTAGTCCCTGACACTTGAAGGTGTTCCTACAGCATGTTTTAAGTCTTTCTCCATTACGAAGTGGGCTAAAGTTTTACTTCCCTGTTCATCTGAAAGCAGTCTTTTCAGTACTGCAAGTGTTCATGCTCACAAGTTTTCCATCAAAGTAACTTGCTTCTCTGATATGTAAGAATTGGGCCCTGTTTCTAAGAACACAACAAGCACGTAATATATACACTGCTTTTTCATTTCCAGTGATGTTCCTCTTTACAACTTAATGAAAAAATTCATTCTTTTATGTTTCAGACTTTAGACTTCTGTGAAGTTAGTGCTCACTGCCAAGGACACAGAGAATACTTTTAGTAGAACTGGCCAGAAGGTGAAAAAACATTCCTCTAATTTTGTTCACATTTCCAGTCCACACTCCCAAAACAAACCTCAGCATGTTGTGAAAGAGATGTTTTCCTTCTGCAACTCGATGCACTGGAGAACAACTGATCAACTTAACTTGCATTTCCCAGATTTCTGGGGGTACAAGCGATATTTATCTTTTCAGAAGGAACTCTTAGGCAACTGTCAAAAAAATAAATTTTGGAAAAGGATCTGAGAGTTTACTGCACAATTACTCATAGCACCAACATTGCCTTGATTGAAATCTCCTAAACAAAAGCATCTAATCCAAAGAAATTTACACTCTGGAAGATTATCAGTGACTCTATGAGGTAGAATTACTGCTGATATATTTTTTTTAATTAAAATTGTTCAGATATTAGGATGACAAGGCAGCTATATCAACTAGGAAAAGAACAATTGCAAGCTATTGTGCATATACAACTTTTCTGAAATAGGAGAGTAAGAAACACATGGGAGGTGTAATTAGGTACTTCTTTGTTTAAAAATACTCTCTAGAGTTGTGGATGTTTTATGGCAAGAAACCATGGAAAGACAAAGTTATAAAATTAAAAAAATTCTGTGAGTTCACTGCCAGAAAAAAGCCATAACAGCTGTAGGAAATAAGACCTTCCCACAGCTCTCACAGATATTCTGTTTCTTTTTCCTCCCATATCAAATGTTCTGGTCAGTTAATCAAATTCAGCTTATGTTGTGCAAACTTTTTTTGTTTACCTCCTCCATGTCTGCTAGTTTGCTTTATGATCAGATGCACCTTGCTTTTGAACTGTAATTTTCACCTTAAGAGTTCCCATGTCTTTATCAAATGATTTTGCTTTAAGCTTTAGCTTTGCTTACCAGAGAGCCAATTTATTTATACCATTCCATATGATGATTTAATACCAACACAGACACCTGTTTCTGTATGTATGTGAAATGGTTCTTCATGATTTCTGTGTTCCTTAGGAGGCTTGGTACAGCTCAGTTCATCTCTATGATTTCTAACAGGTCTTTTACATGGATTTTTAAACTCTTCTGTGAGTTCTGCAATCGCTCTTCTCTGGCAAGTGCCTTCTGCCAAACAAGATCTCTGTTCAGAGGTTGGTGCCACACCATTAGACCTGCTTGTTGCAGGGGGCTTGGCTAGATGACCTTTAAAGCTCCCTTCCAACCCAAACTATTCTATGATTCTATGATTCTGTGATCAAATACCATTGTCCAGGATGGCACTGGTAGACACAGGGCAAAACAGTGAGCCATTGGTTTTGTTGAGGGGCACACTTAAGACTATTGAAATCCAAGACTAAGATCCCAAGACCTTGTTCCCACTACAGTCATTGCTGCAAACAATGTTCATTTAGCCATGTTCAAGTTCTCTTTAAATGAGCGTATCTGAGTGCTGCAATTAATTTATCCATGAAACACTTAATTCTTTCTTTGCTTTTTTCTGGTTTGTACCTGGAAATTGGTCTGCTCACAGTACTCTCACTGGTTAGTCTAAAGCTTGCTCAGAGTCTTCAACATCTTTGACAAACTTTGTAGCTACACAATATGACCTAGTCAACACCCATATAACAGTATAAGGTATCATACTTTGGTATACTTTTTATTACATGCATGTTTTCTAACTATTCCTCCTACACCTTCTCAGCATGCAAATTACACCAGCTTAAATCCCCTTCCATGTAGGCTTGCTGAGTCATATTCAGAAACAGTATGTACTGCAGTGAGACAACAAAAGGTCTTGAGTTTTAACAGTCCATTAGAGTTTACACATGTGGGATGAGGGACAAGTTTAAATTAGATTATTATATTCCTATTATACTCCCATATATTAAACTCTGTAGTTTGTGTCATCATTTATATTCATTTTCATTCTTGAAGAAAAGCCTTCTGTCAGCTCTTCTGGCACTCCTTCACAGTAACACTTCGGAATAGTTCTTCTCTTCCCAGTATTCCATCTCTTTATTCTATCAATGTACTTCTTATATTAAAGCTTATATATGAGGTCCCATATTTCACACAATTTCATTGTAATAAATATAACTTTTTCTTATGGTTTTAAACCAGAAGAGCAGTTTTTGCTTGCCTTTTTTATTTTTGTTTTTAATGAAGTTTTGGCTCTGTTACAGTGGAAGTTCACGTAGAATCAATTATTCCAGCTACGAAGAACTTAAAAATATATTCTGCTTATAAGTGCTCAGTTTCTCCAATGAGACAGAACCCAGCATGTTAGATGACATATAATCTTTGCAAATGGAAAGCAATAAGATAATTAAGAAGTAAAACTCTGCTGGTTTTCTTTTCTGGCATTTAAAAGTGGAGTATTAATCAAGTATTAACCATGTCATGGAGGAGCCAGAGTAAACAGTCCTTGCTGCAAAAAGAAATATGCTTTTATGTTAGTGATATCAAATCTGTAGGATATCATTATTCCTGCAACAAACTACTTTCTCCCTTACAGATATCAGAATCTGATTTAAAAAGGGGCTGTTACGAGATATTTTATTCTAGTGCCTATCCTGGCTCCTGTGTCTTGTGCAGGAAAGATGTCATCCTCTATATATCTCTTACTGTTAACATTTCTAAAGACATCAGTGCTTCCTTGCAGTTTATCTATCTCTTCTGGGAGACAACTGTAAAGATACATGTTTTCTTGCAGGTTGCCATGACTGCTTGCAATGCTGTTCCCCTGTACTTAAGGGACAACATCTCTTGATGGTTGACACCGGCTACATGTCTGTCTTCCTGTAGGACTTACTTGCAGTATCAATGTAGGCTGTGTCAACATGTGTCTTCTGTGATTTTTTTGTCTCTCTACTCAGTAGCATCAGTAGTATCTCTTTGTCATCTATCTTTCCCAATTGCTTTGAATCTGTGCTAGAAAGCGGCAGGATTTTGATAATCACATTGCTTGCCATTCATTCCAAGACTTCACAGCAGTTTGATTTCATAAGCTAGAAGAAGCACCCTGGTAACAACCCCTCCAATTCTCCAGCATGCCTATATTATAGTACTACTATACTGTAGTTGGCCACCAGAAGCCTGGCTTAGAAGCTCTAAATTACCCGTTGTCTAGGCATAAGGGAAAAGAACTGTGGCACTCTAGGAAAGGATGTATAGCCAGGTCCATCGATCTGTCAAGTGGATTTTCAGGATGAACAAATTCTGGGTCTTCATGCAAGTTAATAGCGCTATATAAAACAGAAATAGGTTTGTGGGTTCTTCCATTTGAGGTTACTGCAGGGGTTTATTGGCAAACGACAACTTTGCCCACAGGACTTCGTGCTTATTTTTGATAAAAAAGGGAAAGTCAGGAAGGACTCTGATATATAAACTAAGACAAAAGATAAGAAAATCAAAGATAGCTTTATCATCTTTAGAGAAAACAAGAGCTCAGAAACATTAATTGCAATGCCAAGTTATTTACAATATAAATCCTGTAGTGACACTGTTCCTTTTCCCCCTTTTCATTTTAAATCTCTTATTTTCAAGGTATTTAAAAAAAGCCCTGATACTGTAACATATAGAAAGACAGAAGATGAGAAAAAGCAGACACATCATGCTGAGTATGCACTATGCAGATATGTCCTGCCTTCAGGGACTTATCATCCACTTTTCTGAGTGGACCAGCCCAGCCACTGAAGAAAGCAAAGATCACTATGCATTCCTGCTATTAGCAATACATAGCTAGTAAGGTAGTCTTCCACACAATTTTCTGCCCATTTTAGGAGAAATCCATATTCAGGTAATCCTCCTTATTATGGAAGATAAAATTTATAATCAAATAAAACATTTATTTCAATATCTTCAGTTAGTATGTTTTGAGGGAAACCCAGCTCTATTAGTATGTAGGTTTGATGCAGGCTGCCAGTGCCTCTGTAATCTCCTTGTAGAAGAAAGAACAGATCTGTGCTAGATAAAATAAGATTTTCCAAATACAAGAACACAGCTTCCTCCATGAAAGCATACAAAAGTTACTCCCTTTCAGTGGGACTAAGCTCACTGATTTAAGGCTGAGCATGAGACTACACCAGGATTTTCAGAAGGGTGGAGCCTATGTCCCAAATAAGGTTAGGAACTAGCAGTCGAGTTCAGGATTTTTCTATACTAAGAATTTTTGAACCAGGCTTTTGAAAACTTCCTCTCCTATAACATGTTCTCTTGTTCCCTCCAACATGTGAGCCTCTTAACCATTCAGAAAATGTTAAATGCAATGAGCTTTCTGTAACACCGTCTGTGTCTTTTTCTGCTTAGTTTTAAGCCGTGAATGATTCGCATCCTCTTCTATTTGAACTTTTAAGCTTCTAGAAGAATTACTTTTGTTCAAGGGATTAAACACAAGTCTAAGATTTTTAGTGACATATTCATTCCTGTGTCAAAAACTTCAGTTGAAGATTAAAGACATTTGATGTGCTCAACACTCCAGATTTCAAATATCCAATGTACTATTTTGATTAATTCATTTTTCCAGGAGAATTGACTAAGAAAAAATGTTTCTAAGTGTAAAGTCTTATCAGCACCTCTATATTTCTTTTAGGGCAAGCATTTCAGTCTGTTATTTTCTGCTATTTTTGTATGTGCTCACTGAACTCATGTGAAAAGCATCACTGAAACCATTCAGAAAGCTAAATACATGCATACTTGTTAGTGGGATCAAAAAGTCTTAATCACCAGATATCTCTGATGCATTTTAATTTTCTCCTGCATTGTGCTGCTGTCTTGCTTTCATTATGTTTTCTGTCTATCACATCAGTGTGTCATATCTTCTGCTTATTGCAAGAGCATCACTTCATCTTAATTTAATTTGTCATTTGAAGTCATCTTACAGTAATCAATGCCTGTTTTGAAAATCTTTCTCTTTACTGGGGCATATTTTCACTACTTGATATACTGTTCTTTTATCTTTTACACCTGTCATATTTATCATTTTATTGTTTCCCCTGTTATCTGCAACATGTCACGTTTTATGCCTGTTCAGGTGACAGTTCGAATTTTATAATAGATCTATCTTCTCACCAAATGTAGTTGAGCAGTCACAGTAAATTGGTAGCAAAACTTTGTGGTTTGCTGCAAATCTTTAGGTCACTGTCAGTCCAATGAAGTTAAGGTCTGTATTGAAAACAGTAATAAAGCACAAGACGAAGGCGCAAAGTGCAATTCTTTTCTTTTTTTTTTTTTATTTTTTTTTATTTTTTTTATTTTGAAGTTTCGTTTGTAGTGGTTTTAAATGTTAATGAAACTTCAAATCCAGGCTGGCCTTCACTGGTAGAACAGCCCAAGCTAGCATATGGTTTCAAAAATGATTAAGGCTTTATTTTCCTTTTTTTTTTTTTTTTTTAGATAGCTGTAGCTTTGATTTTCTGTAACACATCTAGAAAAATGCGTCTTCTTTTACCTGGAAATTTGAATGCAAGTTTTTGTCTCTTCTCCCAGTGATTTGCAAATTGTGAGGAAGTTTATGCTTAGTGAAGGACAACTGCCTTGAAAGCCTCTGCATCTCAATTTCAAGAATCCAAAAGATACAGGGAACATTTTTAATAGCTGCTGAGGGACAGAGACACTCAGGCTGTTGCACAGTACAGGGACTGCAGTAGTGAAATCAGCTAAAATAGTTCCCTTCTCACTCCAAGCTGTTCTTGCTCCCTGCTGCATCACGTCATCTCCTCCGGACTGCTGACACTACCATTTTACAAAACCATATTGTGAACTAGATCAGTGAATTGATTCAGTTTAAATATAATCCTTTTCTTTACAGAGGTCCAGGCAAGGTATGGGGCAAAAGGTGGAGAAATTGAAGGGGAATGGGGAAAAAACTGAGGGAAACAAAGCTTCTCAAAGCTGGTCTTGTTGCTCAAAGTCCCAAATTTGTGGAATGGCTGCCTTAGTCTTTCCAAAAATCTTCTATGTGATTATGCCACACAGAGAAGAAATTACCCATCAAGCTTTTCCACAATCTTACTTTTATAGCTTGTTTTTAAATCAAATTCTTCAATGCACTCACACCCCTTTTTGTACAATGATCAGGAATCTCTGTGAGACTCATTGACTATCTGGTTGTGGTTGAAGCTTTTTGCAAATTGCTTGGGCCCAAAACCAGCCACATAAGTGTATGTTTAAAGCCCTACAGGAGTGCTAATGAGCATAAATTTTCAAAATATGCAGAAACACAACTGCATGTGTCAGAATACAACTAAGCCTTAAACCCAGACTGGTCAAACCGGATTTTCTCTGCGATAATCTTCCAAATACTTTGAGAGGACATCCAGTTACTAATATCGACTTTAATCTAATGATCTTTTTTTTGGCACAAGGATTATTTCTCTCTTTCTTCTTTCATGTCTACAGGATAACTCAGGTCTAGTGCACACAGCAGGTTCAAGACAGCATATCCCAGTGGGGCTGGGATAAATGCAAAGTGGGACTTCTGAGGTTCTTAGCCTTTGAAATAGTGCTTAAAGTATGTAGAAGGTGATTCGTTTAATTACAGTTAACACGCTAGGGACCTTAAATCTACTGCAAGACTTGGTCTGCAAGTGAGTGAAAGTGCTATTTCAAGCTTTCTAGGTTTACATATGTAATACAAGGGAAACACATAATGTGAAGAGTGTAATATAGAGCAGTCCTACATTATACAATTTATTTCATTCTCAGTAAAGGTCCTCTTAAAAGCTCCTGGAAGTGCCTAAAAAGAACAGCACAAAAAATTGCTATGAGGACTGACTAATGACGGTTTGGGCAATCTGTTACAAGACAGACCTAAATCGCCCAGCAATCTTCTTCAGTGTTGTGTAATGCTGATGCCCTGGCAGGCAATCTGGGGACACAAAGTTACAAAACATAACAGGGCAAAGCAGGATGTGAAGTGTTATGGATTAAGTGCCGTATGGGGGAAAGAAACCCAAGTTACAGCTCCAGCAGCTTCTTGCGGCTTAGATCCAAAAATAACACGGAATTGAAGGGGAATAATTTCAGAGCTAGAGACAGCAAAGGGAATGGCACCAGCCTGTGCTAGAGACAGTTATAGGAAGAAAAGAGCTTAGAGTCATAGAATCATAGAATCATAGGGTTGGAAGGGACCTCTGGAGATCATCTAGTCCAACCCCCCTGCCAGAGCAGGGTCACCTTAGAGCAGGTTGCACAGGAACGCGTCCAGGCGGGTTTTGAATGTCTCCAGAGACAGAGACTCCATTACTTCTCTGGGCAGCCTGTTCCAGTGCTCTGCCACCCTCAAAGTAAAGAAGTTCCTCCTCATGTTGAGATGGAACTTCCTATACTCAAGTTTGTACCCATTACCTCTTGTCCTGTTGCCAGGCACCATTGAAAAGAGCCTGGCCCCATCCTCCTGACACCCACCCTTTAAGTATTTGTATGCATTAATAAGGTCACCCCTCAGCCGTCTCTTTTCCAGACTAAACAGACCCAACTCCCTCAGCCTTTCCTCATAAGAGAGGTGTTCCAGTCCCCTAATCATCTTGGTAGCCCTATGCTGCACCCTCTCCAGCAGTTCCCTGTCCTTCTTGAGCTGGGGAGCCCAGAACTGGACACAGTACTCCAGGTGTGGCCTCACCAAGGCAGAGTAGAGGGGGAGGATGACCTCCCTCGACCTGCTGGCCACACTCTTCTTGATGCACCCCAGGATGCCATTGGCCTTCTTGGCCACAAGGGCACATTGCTGGCTCATGGTCATCCTGTTGTCCACCAGGACTCCCAGGTCTCTTTCCACCGAGCTGCTCTCCAGCAGGTCAGCCCCCAACCTGTACTGGTGCATGGGGTTATTCCTCCCCAGGTGCAGCACCCTACACTTGCCCTTATTGAATTTCATAAGGTTTCTCTCCGCCCAACTCTCCAGCCTGTCCAGGTCTCTCTGTATGGCGGCACAGCCTTCTGGTGTGTCAGCCACCCCCCCCAGCTTTGTGTCATCAGCAAACTTGCTGAGGGTGCTCTCTATCCCCTCATCCAAGTCGTTGATGAATATATTGAAGAGGACTGGGCCCAGTACTGACCCCTGGGGAACACCACTCGTCACTGATCTCCAACTGGACTCTGTGCCCCTAACCACGACCCTCTGAGCTCTGTCTTTCAACCAGTTTTCTATCCACCTTACTGTCCATTCATCTAACCCACTCTTCCTAAGCTTCCCTATGAGGATGCTGTGGGAGACCGTGTCGAACGCCTTGCTGAAGTCAAGGTAGACCACATCTACCGCTCTCCCCTCATCTATCCATCCAGTCACACCTTCATAGAAGGCTATCAGATTAGTCAGGCATGATTTCCCCTTGGTGAATCCATGCTGAGTGCTTCTGATAGCCTTCTTTTCCTCCACATGCCTTGAGATGACGCCCAGAACAAGCTGTTCCATCATCTTTCCAGGGATGGAGGTGAGGCTGACCGGCCTGTAGTTCCCCGGGTCCTCCTTCTTGCCCTTTTTGAAGACTGGAGTGACATTGGCTTTCCTCCAATCTTCAGGCACCTCGCCTGTTCTCCAGGACCTTTCAAAGATGGTGGAGAGCGGCCCAGCAATGACTTCCGCCAGCTCCCTCAGCACTCTCGGGTGCATCCCATCAGGGCCCATAGACTTGTGAATATCTAATTGACCTAATTGGTCCCTCACTTGATCCTCCTCAACCCAGGGAAAGTCTTCCTCTTGCCCCGTTACTTTCTCCAAGGCCTGGGACTCCTGGGGGCTCGGCCTGGTAGTAAAGACCGATGCAAAGAAGGCATTGAATAACTCCGCCTTCTCTGCATCCTTCGTCACCATGGCTCCTGTCTCATTCAACAGCGGGCCCACAACTTCTCTGGTCTTCCTTTTGCCTCCGATATACTTGAAGAAGCCCTTCCTTCTTTAAGGCATGACCTGATACTCAGAAGGATGCCATCGGCCTCCACTCAACACAAAGCAGGAACAGGTATATTCATTGATATCCATTAGCTATTAGTCCAACAGCAAGCATTAGCTCTAATCTGAATTTAAGCTCCAAGACAAACATGTGCCTTTACTCAAAGAAAATATTTCACAGCATCTGTAAAGCTGATCACAACTTCAGTGACTTTTTTTTTACACAGGAACGGGTTTAAGTACTATGGTTTCAGTTCTGAAAAAACACCTGCCTGTGCTGTTGTGGCTTTACAAATAATCTGTACATCAGCCACCTCCATTCCTGTGTTAAGTGACAAATAGCTATCTAAAAATCAGAGCACAGGAAAATCTTTGGATCGGAAATGGTTACAAGAAATGTGCCCCAGTAAGACTGGTTGAAAGACAAATCGAAGTTATGTTGAGTAAATCAGGCACAACCAAAAAGATAATAACAAGTAAGTAAATCAGTCCATCCAGCTCTCAGTTCCTGACTATCCTACTGCCACATTGAATCCTCAATCCACAGGCAGGCATCCCAGCAGCCCCCAAGATGGGAATCCAGGAGAGCCAGTTGACTGAGTCAAAAGGAAACTACTACATTAGAGGTAGTATATTGCAGGAATACTAACCAGCAAAATGCTTACTAAACAGTTACTAAATTAATAAATATTTCAAAAAATATTTCTTGTATATGAGCAAGAAACTAAAATACAAAAATATTTGATAACATTTTCACACAGAAAAATACATGAGTTCTTCTCTTTCTGTCTTCCACACATACCTGGCCTAAACCATGCTCATTTCAGGGTATCCTGAGCACAGAAGCTGGATTATTCATCTCTTGTTTCCCTATTTTTGAATTCAAACTACATTGCAAAACTCTGACAGTCTTGGAATCAAGTTAGAATCTACTTACGCTCAGGACATGGTGCAGTTGACAAAGGGAAGCGATACCATCCAGGGGTCTTCACAGGCTTCAGGAGTGGGCCCATGCAAAACTCGTGAGGCTCAAGAAGGCCAAGTACAAGGTCCTGCACCTGGGTAGGGACAATCCCCAATATCAGTACAGACTGGGAGAAGAATGCACTGCAAGCAGCCCTGCAGAGAAGGGGATACTGATGGACAGAATTTGGGCATGGTCCAGCAACGTGCACTTGGAAAGGATGCAAAGAAATATACATCAGAAGAGAAGACTGGTCTTTGGCTATAAATATATATGTAGAGAAATCCGGTTGTACATCTTCTCTTCCTTTGACAGAAAGAAAGCACCTAGTGATATTTTTTTGCCCTTTCCACAGATTTTGCTATCAGACACTTGTTACCTGTTACTACCAAAGGTAAATCTGAGGCCAGCTTTTGCAGCTGTGATGCTTTCAGGTGATGCTTTTTGGTAGGTATATTGAATACAAAAGAAAAGAAAGATCTAACAGTCTAGAGAATAAAGATCATAAATTACAAAAACTCATAATCAAAGAAAGTTTGTCTTTGTGATGGGATACTTAAATTGACCGGATTTAAAATGAAGTAAAGAGGTGGACTTAACAGAAGTTGTTTCATATTTGCAGCAGATAATTATTTTTCCTATGAATGCAAGTCATACACTTGACAATATATGCTAGTTAGGTTGGCAGTAAGACATTAAGAAGTCAGCATTTGTTTCTAGTAAGAGGTACAGTGAGGGGGAAAGAGCAGGTATAATAAAGAAAGACTGAACAGTTTCTGGAACACAATGACCAGCCTAAATATTGGAGTGTTATTAGGACGTAGAGGTTGGTTACGTACAACAGTGTAGAGTTGAGATTGGGTGTAACAATGAAAAAGGATTGCAATGTATTTGAGCAAGGGTGAAAGAAATGAAGAGAAGAATGAGTGTCAAAATCGAAAAGAAATATCTGTCTCTCACAGCACAACACCAAAATAGCAACTCCAAGAAAAGGCAGTTATGATTTTTTAATGATTGCAAAACAAATACAAACCACATGTTATTCGAAATGCACATTAACTGTCACAAATTATATTGGGACATTTTAGAGAGGTGCAATGAATAATCAATGACTTCCTTATACAAGAGTAGGTGCTCCAGGAAGGTCAACCACCTAAAAAAAAGGTCATTACTTATTTACCAAGATGCAAGTGATCCATGACATCACTTAATTTTACTTAATTTGGAGGAAGGAATCAACTTCCTCCAACTTCAGTCTTCCCATATTGTATGTGTACTTTGGTGATTCATTCATTTTTCTACCCATATGTACACGAAAAACACACTTTGGCAACCTTTCATTTCTGCTGTGCTTCCAAATTGCTTCAAATGTATTTTTAAACTTTAAAAAGTAAAGTAAACACAAAAGTCTTGAACTACATTATGAAATCACACACAGGGGAAAACAGACAAACAAACAAATCTATGGAAAGCACAAGTTAGACTCACCTGAAGAACAGTCCACTGTTGTGATACTTTTCACATCTATTTTTCTGCTGTATGAGTTGGCTTTTTTAAGCTGAAATGTTAATAAATATGAAAGCTGTGTACTCATTTTGTTCTCTTTTTTTTTTCCTCTGAGTTATATACAATCCAGCACAGATCCTTCATATTAATCACTAGAACTATCTGATTTTACACCCAAGCTATCCACGCTCCCCATGCCATGTAGGAAATAATAACTTGATGTGGAAGAGAAGCTGCCTGAAGACTTGCAGAAATATTAAATGTGCCTTGAAACCTATTTTTAATCAGATAATCTTTGTATTCAGGAGCAGTAGTTGTAGAGCTACCTCAATGCTTGTTCATTTATTTCTAAATAGCACAGCAAAATGGCAGCAGAATCTCTGGTACATTGCTACTCTTCATTTGTTCATGTATTGGCTTTAGACCAAAATTGTACTGATGAAAAAGCAGAGAAGCTCCCTTTCCCAGCTGATTAGATCCACTTGTTCCATGGTAAGGATTTCTTCTAGGTTATTACTTTTTGTTCTTTTCCATCTCCCTTACCTCACACCTTCTTTTCCATTTTCTCCCAATTACTGTTTCATCTGTATTCTGCTTCTACTTCACATATCACGCAATTCCAGCACTATCCAGCACATGTAATTTTTCTGCCAGAGGCAACCTGCAAAACATGATAGCTACATTCAACATATCTTGCTCTGAAACGTGAGGCACCACTACTGCATTAAAGATGACACTCTAAGCCTATTCAGAACACTGGAATGACTCCCACAGAGTCTGAGATGTTCTAGACTATATTCAGTAAATTACCTCCCCAATCAGATTGTTTCTATAGTTTAAAATCAGAAAGCCTAGTTTCCTCATCTTTGATTTCCTGAAAGCCTTGGAATTTGAACTTCATTGGTCTTCCAGTGCATACATATTGATACATAAAATGTTCTCCCTATGTAAACACATTTCCAAAAGAACAACTTACCATAGGTTCCAGCTGCTTGTGCCAGTATTTTTATTCATCTCTTCACATTTCATTTCACCACTGGATTTTTTCTCCTGAGGTACGCTATGGTCTCATATTTTAATCCCTTCCTCTGCCTTCTCTCTCTTCTTTTTTTTTATTTTGTTTGATGTCATCTTTTTGTAAAATTAAATTATAAAATCAGAACTCATTTTTGAAGGATTACTTAAGAAAATTAAATATTTTTAGTCTAGATGAAAGCCATATGGACAGGTCAACTCATTCTTTTAATGTCTGTCTCTAACGCCATTGCTATGTACAAGTAGTATCATGTATCTCTCCCTACATGTGTCTTCTCACCAGGTTTTGAGACTGGAACTTGAAACTAGAGCCATCAGGACTGTAAACCAAAAATCGCAGAATTTCCCACTGATACCTCTGCAATAGAAACATTACTGAGAAGACAGGGAATTAAAGAGAACAATTTAAAGCTGCTATGGTTCTATGACCATTCCTGAGCTACACCTCAAAGTGCAGTATTTCCCTCCCTCCATTTAAACATTTCTTCATTTTGGCAATGAGAAGTCTTAGATGGATCTGAGCGTAGCGGTTTTGCAGAATCTTTACAGTCAGTCATACTAGGATTACACACATTTCTTGTCCAGTTCAAAGAGCAGTCTGTATTTCTGCCCCAATGCCAAGAGAATAACCAACAGCGCCAGCAGCAAACTCAAAAAAGCCAACATACACTGCACTTCTGCTTATTGTTTTCCCAAATAAGTATGCAAGAAATAGGGCATTTTCTTTCTGTCTATCTGCATTGCTTCCAGAAGCACTGCTCCCACTAAATTATACCTTTCCTAGGCAGTAACATTTAAACCAGTGTAGAGAAGATAATGCAGCTATAAACATACACATAAACACAAACACTGCTCCAATCACCCCACTTCAGCACACTTATTGGATGCTTTTTTCAATGACCAAGGACCAGTGGAGAAAAGCAACTGCAGAGGTAGTGCTTCAATAAACATCCAGAAAAAAAAAAGAAAAAAAAGAAGAGGAAATACATGCAGAGAAAAATGCATGACTCGATGTATTTCTCTCCCCTTCACTCACCCCTTCTGTGTTTCTGTTCTTGGCCTATCCTAAGCTCCTCAGGGTGAAGGCTTTATCTGAGTTTTGCCTGGGGTTTGGAACACAGCTTCTGAGAGATGAATCTCTGGGTGAAGATGCATGAACCAGATGCTGGAGATCTGATTACAAAATCATAAAGATTTTGTGTATTTTCTGCATCTATAAAACCATGAAATATTAAACAATAACAAAAGGAATAAGGATGATAATGGAGAACATCCGTGGCATCATTCCATTAATGAGTAAGGCTTGTTTCCCCTCTCAGAACAAGCCAGTGATTTAGATTCCGAATTTTCAGAGTAATTCAAATCTATGCCAGAAGAAAAGTATTTTATACCAAAACTCTATGGTGTAGCTGTTTACTTCTGTCAACAGCTTGGCTTTGGACCTCACCAGGACAATCCTGAAGAGCAAAATTTACTTCAAAGTCATAACTGGATAACCATATATAGTTTCAGTTGTAGCAAATTAGTTCTTACACGTGGCTGCAGTCGTAGTAAGTTCTCTTGATAAAAATCGTAGAAACATAGAAACACAAAATTGTTTCGGTTGGAAGGGACCTTCAAAGATCATCTAGTCCTGCCAAGGGCAGGGACATCTTTTACTAGATCAGGTTGCTCAAAGCCCCCTCCAACATGACTTTGAATAACTTCTCTGGGCAACCTGCTCCAGTGTCTCACCACCCTTATTGTAAAAAATGTCTTCCTTATATCCAATCTAAACCTCCCATCTTTCATTTTAAAACCATTGCCGCTTATCCTGTCACTACAGGCACTGGTTAAAAGTCTCTCTTCGTCTTTCTTACAAGCTCCCTTTTAAGTATTGAACAGCAATAATAAGGTCTCCGCAGAGCCTTCTCTTCTCCAAGCTGAACAACCCAACTCTCTCAGACTTTCTTCATAGGAGAGGTGTTCTAGCCCTCAAGATAATTTTAGTTACCCTTGTCCGGACCCACTCTAACAAGGCCATGTTTTATGCTGGTAACCACAAAGCTGGACGCAGTACTCCGGGTGGGGTCTCACAAGAGCAGAGTAGAGGGGGAGAATCCCCTCCCTTTAGCTGCTGGTCTCTCTTCTTTTGATGCTGTCCAGGATACAATCTGTTTTCTGGACTGCAAGTGCACATTACCGGGTCATGTCCAATTTTTCATCCAACAGGTATCCCCAAATCCTTCTCTGCAGGTCTGCTCAATGCATTCATCTCCCAGTCTGTACTGATATCGGGGATTGCCCCACCCCAGGTGCAGGACCTTGCACTTGTCCTTGTTGAACTTCATGAGGTTCATATGGGCCATTTCTTTTTGTAAGCAATCAGCATGTCACAGATACTATCTCTAGCCCGAAGTGTCATTTTCCCTCTTCCTCCATTCCTTGAAATCTATTGTGTATTTATCTCAAGTGACTTTGCTCAGCTGCCCAGCAGCCTGAGTTCACCTTCCAAATAGGGAAAATGAGATGTCTTGCAAATAGTCAACCACTCTCTATTTAATACATCCAGCAGGGCTGGATTCACCACTTTGGATAAACAGTTGCAACTCCTGGTTGTCTTGCATCTTTTTTCAATTTATATGTTATTTGTAATGTGAAGATTCACAGTAATCTTTCCATCACACTCCCAGGTACCAAAAACCATTGTCTATTTCCAATGCTGTTCATTGTCAACATTTATCAGTCTTCATGACTTTTGGACATGTCTTAGCAAGCCCATCAAATTTCCTTAGGATATGCTTCTTGAGAATGGAGAACATATCTATAATTCGAGTTGTACATACCTTCTAACTGGTAGAAATTTCCAAATTTATAAATGACTTATCCTATCATAACTAAAAATATCTGGAAGCAAACATTGCAGCAGAGGTATAGAGTCCTTATGTCATTCACCCATCTGTGTGACTATGCTTCCAATCCACAAGCTAGATTCTATTATTAAAGAAGTGATCATGGTCTTCCCTCTGTCCTATGATAAGTCTGAGGATCATATTAGTAGATCAAGGGGAAGGCTATGTGGTTTTTTACACCACACTTCTCATCCTCCTTTGAGATGTTACAGTTACAGGTTGGCTGGGCTACTGGGATTCCCACCACTGGCTTCTGAAATTCTCTATTTCTAGCTGCAAAATATCTCTGCGTCTCTTCTGAAGCTGGAATTTACTGATCAGTTGGTTTCTACAAGTCACATTTTTTATATGGTGCATGCAGAGGATTTTCCTCAAATTTAAGAGAGACACCTTTGAGGATCAAAATAATCAATATGGCAGTGTAATGCCCACATCCACCTTGCAGGTACTTTGTTACTCTGAGAAGGTATTTTTTGGAGTAGGAAGAAGCAAAGAAACAACAATCACAAAGGCGATCAGTACCTATTGTGAGTGTTTTGCCTGCCTTCTATGACTAAACTCATGATCAGATTTCTGCTCAGAATCACAGTTGTGAAGTGTAGCCTTTTGGGATTCACAAAAACAGATAAGCTTACAATGTCTAAGTTGATACACAATGATTGGTCTGCTTGATGATTTTTCAGCTTCATATCCCTCAATGTGGAAAATCTCAGTGAATGAAATTTACACATCAAATTCTTACCTGCAATGTCCTCTCTTTCACATGTCCGTGCTAATCACCTGGAGGAACATGGTTACTTCAAATTGGAAAACATCCTGTGAGTATCTAAAACAGTGGTCATAAGGTCTGGCACACAGGAGTACAAAGACAAGCAAATAGAAATACCTTCTTCTCTTTTTAAAAATGCAGCTTAAAGTGTTAATCAGAGGACAGACATGTGACCAATTACTACCTCTCAAGTTACAGGACACCAGACGAACAATAGTAACCAACCATGTTCACACCCTTTGCTCTAGAGAAATGTGAATTAATGCAGCTGTGCTTCTCGTTCTTTCACTGCAGACCATGTTATGTTCAATTAATTTGTATTTGCCGTGAGCTAAAAGCATGCACACAGACAGTTCCTATTGCTCAAAGAGCAATGTGCTAAGCCATGATAACTTGCTTGTGTGTCTGAGCCAGTGATAAGTGGAGTGAGGAAGTATTACTTCGGCATGCCACCTCTAACTAGGAGTTCGTAATTAACAGGACAGCTGGTCAGCCTCTTGCCAAGGATAGTATGATTACCACCACTTACAAAAGGTAAGGCCTCAAAACATGATGCTGTTAACGCCTTTCTGATCTAACACATGCAAGACATGTATACTTATAGTGGGATCTGAACTAAAATCTGCTTAGGGAGGAACTGGTCTTTATTTCATGGAATTATAGAATGTTTTAGGTTGAAAGGGACCTTAAAGATCAAATAGCTCCAAGCCCCCTGTCATGGGGACAACTTCCGCTAGATCAGGTTGCTCAAAGCTCCATCCAGCCTGGCCATGAACACTTCCAGGGATATGGCCTGGGTGAATTTCATTGACAAGAGTTTTGGGGACTACAAAAGCTGATTCTTTCCAGTCCATCCACACAGCAGTCAAAAGGATGCCTCATAGTTTTAACAGTACTGCTACACTGTAAGATTGTGTATGTGATGTGAGGAGTTCCACTCAAGTATGTTGACCCTTTTTTTAAGAATCTTCCAGTCTACATTTTCCCATACTGAGCAGTACTAATACCTTTTTCAGCCTCTTCTTACTGTTTTAATAACAAAAAATATTTTTAAAAGTGCCATAATTAAACAGAAGCAGAGAGCCACTGAACAAACAAACCATTAAATTGCATTGAAATCTTCTGCCTTCAAAGGCAAAATCTAATTAAGGTTTAAACTGCAATGTTAATTGCACAGTAGTGAGATTCACTATGCGTTATGCGTTTATTATCAGTTTTCTAACTTGAGTAGTTTTAGAGAGGCAAATACAACTTCTGGGACTCATGCTATGACATGGAAATGGACTTAATTACTAGCAGGAAAATATTTGCTTTATAGTTGGTTTAGGGAAAAATATCTGAATAGATCTTGATAAGAGCTTGGGAACATAGAGCACCATGTAAATTACAATGTAGTGTTAACATTATCCTCAGAAGTGTTCACGGGTTGCTTTTCCATTTTAATAATCTCAGCATAGTTTGAAGAGAACTGAACCTGCTGTTAACATTGCTGCAAATAACCAGATTCTAAGAAAAGACCAGGAACAAAACAGAAGAATTAAACCAAATGTTTTTTCATGGACTTTAAGAAAACAGAAAACCTCTATTTTGTGTCAGCACCATTCAATCCTCAGAAAATACAGCATTACAAAACAGATTTTTTTCTGAACTACTTTTCCTACATGAAAGCTTTAAAAGAGGAGAAACATTCCTTCCTCTATGCACTTTTGCTTTATTTTTGGCTTTCAGCTAATTCATAATAATATATAAGCTTCCAACTGAAGCCTAATACTTAGGAATCTGATTATCTTTTCTTCTATAGAGACTTAGGTTATGCCTTTGTTTGAGGTAGAACAGAACCAACTTTCTGTTCAGTAATTTTACTTTTTAGCTAAGCCTCTTCTAACTCTGAAATTAACAGCATATTGTGCAGAAAACTATTTGTTCTTAAAGTGATAAGACCTGCGTTTATAGTTAGTGCCAAGAAATGGTATGCAGAGAGGCTCTTGCTTCTAGTTCTTATAGTTATTGCTATAACAACCAAGGTCAGCTAACTGCATTAGTTGCCCTGTTGGAGGGTCAGAAATGGAAAAGCATAGAGGGGTCACACCTGTGGGGAGAAGTGGACAGGACAGGTGACCCAAAACTGACCAATGGGGGTATTCCATTCCATCTGCCCCATGCTCAGTATAAAAGCTGAGGGATCAAAGGGTCAACCTTCTTTCTTCAATGGCGGACGTCCGAAGAGGACTGTCTGTTCGTCTGCTTTTGATTCCGATTCATACATTCCTGACTGCAGATCTGGAATCCAGTTCCTATCCATAGCTGAGTCCAATCTGGGGCTTCCCCAGTGCCTGCCGGTGACGTCGTCCTGGGAGCTTAATACGGTTTTGTATATATTGTATCTATTTCATTATTTCCTTTTTATTTTATTATTAATATTTCATTAAAGTAGTTTGGTTCCTTTTAAATTTGTAAATTTCTTTATCTCTCCTCCTCCTCTCCTTGGAGTGAGAGGTGGAGGGAGAGCATCTGTCATCCATCGTTGGCCCATTAGGCCTAAACGACAACAGATTTACTGAGGTTCAGCTCCTTAAAGGCATTATGTACTTACTTACTACTGAATTCAGCACAATATCTTTGAGGACTTAAGTGCTAAGAGCCTACACTGCTTCTGGTAATGGGATTCTGGTGCCCAGAATTGGCACTTTCAGGTTTTTTTCCCATTGCTTTGAACCTTTACTCCCATACATATGAGTTTTTCATGAACACACCTAGATGAGTACAGGTGACATGATTAGACTGTTTGTAAGCATATTTCAGAATTCCTCATTAAATGTCCTTTGCATAGGACAAAGGACTTCTTGCTAGACACAGGTGAAAAATGAACACAACGTATTAATTCAAAATTAAGCATATAAATCAAAACCAGACTATGGTTTAGTTACAAATTTTCAGCTATGTACTGTAAGCTGTTTTTGCCAATTTTCAGGGAAGGTATTTTGTTTGCATTGAAGACAGAAGAAGGGTTATTTTTCAGATTGACCTGTATACCTTTGTCTGCAGGTGAGTACTACTATTATTGCAGAAATGTATTTGTGATTTTCAAAGTTCAGTTGTCCACTGTAGTAAAAGAAGTGATGTTGCTTTTGGCAGGCAGTTAAATCCCATAGAAAATAAGCTGTTGGATGAAACTACCTGCAGATGGAAAATTTATCATACCCAGAAGGAATGAGGCAAATAGCTTGATAGAATAACCCCTAGGCTGACATTTTTCATTCACAAAAAGAATCAGGGCATTTCATGAATGATGTGTGAATAAAAAATATAACTAAATTTGCAGCTAATACTCCTTGCAATAAATTCAACCAGGTCTACTTTTTGCCTAAACAACATAGCTATAAATAGCTGTCTTCCATAACAGTAAAATTTTTCAGCAAGAAAAAGCACATGAGAAGAGTATAAGATCTCCTGTCTCTATGAATGAGCCATTTAAAAATGGATTATTAATTCAGTCATTTTTATAGCCTGTTTCTTGCATCCTGATTAAAGCAGGGTGCAATCAATACAAGTAGATTAACAGCTCAATATATAAAATGTTAAGGATGTAAGTACCACATTCACTAATTATACATATATTTCAAATGAGAGAATTATACACCAAGAGAGATTTTTAGAAGTGTTCAGTACTTACATCTGGGGACAATTCTTTAAAGAAACCTCAATGTCTAAGACTAGACAGCTTTCAAAAGTCTAGGAAGAAGGGCCCTCAGTCCAAGCTCTGTTGAAATGCTTTAAAACACTTTCCACAAGATGTCTTGAACTGCGTACAGTACATAGACAGAAGCACATCAACTCTTGAATGTTTTAACAGACATGTAACTTTGCATTTACATAACAAGGCTAAAAAGCATGCTTTTTGTAATTCAAGAGTTCAAAATGCAAATCATATGCTACTTTCCTGAAGTGACAGATGCCCTTCATTTTTTGTTCTAGGAACTAAATTGTTCCGTTGCTTTATCAGGCAACTTTCTAAAGGTATCTGCTAGCACATACCTACTGGTAATGATCTTTAGATCAGGCTAGTAAGAATCACTTTTCCCTTTTGGAAGACTGCGTGGCCCACTGCTATGAACAAGCAATCATTCTTAGTGCTTATCATGTATACCCTGTGGCAAGGGGTTTTGCAGTGACTATAACCAATTTTCACAGTATTGTGGAGTTAGGACAACTTATTTCATACCCAGCTGAGGCTCTCCATGGTTATATAATTTTAAAAAGTTGCTTTACAGGATGATAGAAGGTGGGAGCAAATTGCAAAGAACAACACACATAGGATACAGACACTGCACTGTCTATCCGGAGGATACAAAATGTTCATCATGTTCTAGTCCAGCTCCATGGCTTTGTCTTGCCTCCAGGATATCTTGGATTATTTGATCCCTTGGGCAGGATAAGCACCCCAGGATGTTCCAACACAGAACAAACTGCACTCCTCAGCATGAACTATGAGTCTGGAAAAGCCTGGCATCCATTGCCATTTAAGAACAGAGGTGGGGCAAGGTAGGGAAGGGGGATATACAGTAATGAATTAAAAATATATTCAGTCCATTCCTGCCCCCAGGACCTGGAATGATATCCTTTCCTCATAAAGGTTCACAGATTTCAGATTTTCCTGGATGCATAGCAAAGGCTGGAGAAGCTGACCCAGAAACATGTTGCATCTAGCCATAATATCAGATTTAGCTGTAGCAACACCGTCAGAAATGTATCAAATTTAAGGTTGTGCAAAGGACATCTGAATTTCCTTGGCATTCCTGCTTGCGCATAGTCCTGCCTATGCTAATCAAACCACACACCTCTGTTAGGGAATTAATAGCCTTGCATTCATGAAGCCTTTTTTTTTTTTTTCTTTTCCCACTCACCTGTCTCTTATTCTGCAGCTTTCACAACATCCCAGATGTAAGGACTATGCACATATTTCTGTAATGTTCTATAAAACATTACATTTTCAATTGGATTGGTGTATTAATATTAAGGCATCACACAGCTAGCACATACTGACAAGGACCCCTGCAGAGAGTATCAGATGTGATAGCAAATGCAACTGTACTGAGAAGATGGCAGCTCCCAGAGGGGACTAACTTACAAGATCTTAAAAAAATGCCAACCTTAACTTGAACTGACAAAAGAGAAATTCATAGTTCATGCAAAAGCAGGAGGCGCTTCCTTTCAGACACAAACAAAATTTCTGGATCACTGTGCTGACCAAAGCAGGTGCAGTTGTCCACTAGTCCTTTCTAAAACAAAATGTCTTGAATAGAGACATCAACTCAAACTGTTCTATTTCAGGCTAATTTAGTCCAAGAACTAGCACAAGTAGAAAAAAAAATAATGCAAACAGCTAGTTATTCTTCTGAACAAATTGCTAATATCTATTGTCCCGGGAGCTGACCTTTCTGAGAAAGATTTCAAACAATGCATAAATGAGTCTCTTGATAATCCTTTTTCTAGAGAGAACACGACTGGAGTGCGAAATATTTGGAAGTTTTTGCCTTTCACAACATACACAGGACAGCAACAACATTAGAACACTCTCATCACGTCAAGATAGTCCTGTAAACCAATGCTTATTTTTTTTTAGTTATACTTGCTGCTAAAAATCCTCAGAACAAAGCTATTGAAAATAATATAATAACAGGGTTTTTTTTAAATAATACTTTAATCTCATAGAAGGAATTACCGATTTTATACCAGGATCTCAAGATAATACAACCTTATTTATTTTCCCATCTGGGCTAGCCTTTACAGGCCAAGATTAAGATGTAGTAAAAAAAGGATGCAAGCCTTATATTCACTATACTGCAAATAGTGTTCCTCTTTGTTCCAGGCTTTTATTGTTTTCCAGTCACAGCTTGTGATAAATCAAAAATTTTATTCCTAGATAGCTGTTGGGCTTTCTTCAATAATAATTAATAATTTTTCTGTTGCCTTTAGGTGTGTCCTCTATTGTTAGGCTATCACTATCCACATGCCTAGGCAGATGTTATGTGTTCCTTCTGTTACTCATGCTAGAAACAAAACCTTCTTTTGTTAGCATGCTATTATCATAGAATCATAGAAAGGTTTGAGTTGGAAGGGACCTTAAAGATCGTCTAGTTCCAACGCCCCTGCCATGGGCAGGGACACCTTCCACTAGACAAGGTTGCTCAAAGCTCCATCCAACTTGGCCTTGAACACTTCCAGGGATGGGGCATCTTTTCAGATGATCTTGAACCTGGTCTTCTTCTACAGTGGGTGGTTGTCCCTGCCTTTGTCTTCTGCAACTTGGGCGGTTTGGCTAGAGCATTTGCCAGTGAAGACCGAGGCAAAAGAGTCATTGAGTACCTAAGCCTTGTTCATATCCCAGGTGACTAGGTCTCCTGTTTCCTTCCAGAGAGGGACCACATCTTCCCTAATCTTCTTTTTATCACTGAAATACCTATAGAAGCTTTTCTTGTGGCCCTCAATGTCCCTGGTCAGATTTAATTCTATCAGAGCTTTGGCTTTCCTAATCTGGTTCCTGGCTGCTTGGACAATTTCTCTGTATTTCTCCCAGGCTACCTGTCCTTGCTTCTGCCCCCTCTGTAGGCTTCCTTTTTCTGTTTGAGGTTGTCCAGGAGCTCCTTGTTAGTCCATGCAGACCTCCTGTTTTTTTTGCCCAACTTTCTCTTTTTTGGAATGCATCACTCCTGAGCATGGAGGAGGTGATCCTTGAATATCCCCAGCTTTCTTGGGGCTCTCTTTCCTCCAGGGCTTTGTCGCATGGAACTCTACCAAGCAGATCTCTCAAGAGGCTAAAGTCTGCTCTCCTGAAGTTCAGGGTTGTGACCTTACTCTACACCCTCCTCGCTGCCCTAAGGATCTTGAAGTCCACCATCTCATGCTTACTGCAGCCAAGGCTGCCCTTGAGCTTCACATTCCCCATCAGCCCCTCCTTGATGGCAAGATCAAGATCCAGCATGGCACCTCTTCTCCATTATTTTTTTCTTGCTTTATAGATCTGGTAAAATAATTTTAAAATAGGCAAAATCTTCTACTTTCATTAGAACTCTGACTGCCCATAAGTTTATTTTTGATGAGAGAGATTTATGAGATACAATGTTTTGAGTATGAGATACGAGGGCTGTTGTTTTTGAAAGAACCTTGGTGTATCATTATTTTATTTGAATTATAGTGCGGAGGATTCATCGCCCAAGGTCCATAAGAGACTGTTATTTTTCTGAAGCTCCTGCACACACAGTTAATAGGGAATTTTTACCTAAAAAAAACCCCAACCCCCCAGATTTCTATTGGATGCTCCCAATTCTTTGAAATTTTCCATGAATGATTTTCTATGAAATTTTCTATTATTGTTTCATTTTGAAAAAATATCCTCAGAAATATCACATTTTAACATTTCCTAAAATAGGTATTTTTTTTTTTTCAGTTGGAAGCATTTTGTTCAGTAATTTAAACGAATGCATAGTAAGATGATAAAAAGTTACCATAGTTGCTAGGGTAATTTTGCTCTTTCAACTGTTTTGTTTTCTCCCTTTCAACTATTGAAGTCACAAAAGTTGAGAACATTTCAGCCTTTTATCCTGATTTGGGATGTGATTTTATTTTTAATCCCAAATCTTTTCAAGGAGCGGAAAAAACATCCCTTGCTAGCATCTACTTGCAGATTGCAACAGGCCCACCTAAGAGCAAGAAGAAAAACAGAGGGAAGTGAGGCACTGCCGAAGGGAATAAGAGGGCTACGGTGGGAAGGATCAAGGGAGAGAAGCAAACTCTCCTCTTTGGAATGGCTCCTCAGAAATAAATGAAGTCACCAAATTCCAAATAAATTTTGTCCACAGACTGCATGGTATGGAGAAGAGCCACTAATCCAGTATGTAAGAACACCATTTGCACAGTGACTCCAGTCAAAGTTAAAGGAAGACTGGAAAAGGATTGAAAGCAAGACCTTAGTAGGCTTAGTAGGGAAAGAGGCAATGACCTCATTACTAAGTGCTACACAAAGGTCTAATTAAAGTGCTACATGATTTGAAAAATTTTCTTTTCTTTTTGTACCATCCCACGAGGTACACTTTGTAAATCCTGCCTTGTCAGCTTAACACATGCGGAAAAGAATGCATCAAATGCTTGAGTAAACTGGGTTTTATGGTGTTTGCAAGATTATGACAGGATTTGTTTCTTGAGAAATGTGGATCATCCACTTTCCTTTGTGGGTGATTTACATTATAAACATCTCTCCTTACATTACAAAAGCAGAATTGAAATCCTGAGCCAAACAGCTGACTTCCAGCCTCTCTGGAAGTACAAGATTTTTTCCCTGAGGTATATTTTTTCTGGTTTCATTTCTAAGACTTTCAGAGACTTAACATTTCAGTGAGTGCATTTCAAATGCGCATTACGCTGAAACCAACTAGTTTTCCTTTATTATTGTTTGAGATTTAGATTTTGCAGATGCCTTTGAGAAGTTCCTGTTACTACATGCCCTGTGGTGACAAAACTACAATTAACATTAAGGACCAGTCCAGGGTGCAAGTAAGGGGAGCGTATCCTGCTTGCTTCCCTATATCAAGGCTAAGTGTCAGAGCATGGGTCCTGGAGCAATTCCGTGTCTGCTTGAGAGCAAATTCATAATGCAAATGCAAGTAGCACGCATTGTTCATCCTGAGAGCACCAATTGGCATGCAAAATGTTCTTGCATCACTTGCAATATATCCTTACATCACTATTTACAGAAAGGAAATATTTGATTATTTCATGCTTACTGTATTGTTGTCCTGGTTTCAGCTGGGAAAGAGTTAATTTTCTTTCTAGTGATTGCTGTGAAAGGAATGTCAATAATACTTATTGGTTTTAGTTGTTGTTAAGTGATGTTTACACTTTTCAAGGACTTTTTTTCAGCTTCCCATAGTGGCATAGACAGAATGATGGAAAGGCCACTCAAATATTCCATGCCATAGATGTCATGCTTAGTATATAAATGGAGGTAGCCGGGGGGAGGAATCTGCAATCACTGCTCAGGACAATGCCAATTCACCAGGCGGTGAGGGTGACCCATGTCATTATTATTATTATTATTATTGTTATTATTATTACTGTTATTACTATTTTTTTTCCTTTTCTGTTATTGTTCCTATTAAACTGCCTTTATCTCAACCCTACGAGTTGTTTTTTTTCTTCCTTGCCGCTACTTTTTTTTGCCTCTTCTCTCCACACTTCTTGGGGGAAAAAAAGGATGGGGGTTTGAGCGAGCGGCTGCATGGTTCTAGTTGCCAGATGGGAATAAACCACGATAATGAACATGCAAAATGAGAAAAAATTCCCTGCTTTTTCATTGCTGTGAACACAAGACTGCCAAGCTTCCTCTCTACTGGAGGAACAGCATGTAAATCAAAAAGAAACAGCCCTGAAATAAGAGACTAAGCTTAAGTTTCCAGCAGTAAGACTATACAGAGGTGTCTGCGTGACTTAAGGGAAATTTGTTTCTTGAACTCATAACCACCATAGGTGCATATGATTGTGCACACACGGTTGCAGTGGCCAAAGCTGTTTGTTGCAGTCACTCCTGACTCCTGTTCCTATAGTCTGTTGCACCCTTGCTGAGACATCCAGCCTGATCACATACAAGCACTTTCATTTCTGTTTCAGAGCCAGATCTACTGTGCCACTTGTACAGAGCTCCTTCACAACTACTAAATAATGCCATCTTTCCCCATTTTTGCCGATTTCAAAGTTGTTTTTCCAATTTGATATTTTTTCTCTAGATTGTCATTAAATGTTTGGTTCTCCACGTTACCTTCTCCTGTTTGCTGTCTTTGACTCTCCTGAGGAACACAGCACACAAGCCAAGAAATACCACACATCTGGAGACGGTCAAGGCACTCACTTGTCATCCATTTTATTTCTGCTTACATTCATGTTTCTATCTTCTGCCAGAGAGCTGTCAGTCCTTTCCACACCTGAAGGGGAAGGTACATACATACTTTGCCATGAAGTCACTCATCATTTTCTCCTCTGTTTCTCCAGGGTATCACTGAGAATATGTTCATTCTGCCAAATTATCCATGTTGGCTCCTTGTACTGTGAAAATTTAACCATCCTTTAGTTGGCTGAATTCTGCTGGAAGATGTTTCTCTCCCCTGCCATCATCCTCCTTTATAATTTCCTAAACTCTTATTTCCTCAATATTTTGCTCCCTTTCCCTCCACTGTAAGTGTCTTCAGATTAGCAGTCACTTTACCATGGAGGACAACGAATTTTTAAACTAAAGCATGGACCAGAAGGATAAAAAAAAATAATAAAGAATTACTCATGTTCTTCTATATCTTTCAATATGTTAACCATACTTCTAAGAATTCCCCAATACACCTGAGATCATGTTACAGTGCAGTAAAACATATACATATAGATAAATATTAATTTTGTTTCTTAGTAATGACTGACAGTGCCAACCCAAATGCCAAGCTACCAGACTGTACAGAATACACACCTCATCTCCCCCATCTGGTCCATCTTCCCTCTGAATTTAGATGAAAACCAGAAAAGCAGCAGCAAAACTGAGGAATTCCTTAAACAGTGGCTGGAATTGGGTGGAAAAATCAGTAAGGTTTCTATAGACTTATGGTGGTGCACAGTGAGTACTGTTCCAGACTTCTCCGTGGTTAGCTGGCTTCAAATGTCACTGATGGTTCTCTTGAAAGAACAGCTGAATGTTTGTCTGCAGAAAAGTAATATACATGCTAAATGCTGTATGCTTTGCTAAAGAGGTAGGGTTAGTGTTATGGAGGAAGCTGCAGTGTTCCTGGTCTTCACTGCTGTGTTCTATATCAGTGCTAAATCTTCTGGAAATGAGGAAGGAACAGGAATCATTTTCTGGGAGAGTAGGTTAACAGGACAGGTTCTGGAAAACTTTCTGGAAAAGGGCACAGAGCAAGCAGATGGAGACATAGTCTCAAGAAAAACTGCAGTTCAAATTAATACTAGAAGGCCGCCACTATTTTTATGTTGCTGTGTCCTCCTTGTCTTTCCTGAGAAAGCTGAAAGTATTTTGTATTTTCACACTTACCTAAATTGCCTCTTACCTTCACTGTTAACAATCAGTCCCTACAGATTTGTAAGAATCGTGTCTGAAAGATCACCCTTTGTAGTTGCCCTCTCTCCAATTTCGTCATTAAAAATGGCTTTTAATAACCATTGAACCCACTATACAGTTCCAATGCAGGAACCCACTATACAGTCTCTGCTACTCTTGTTCTTGCTCTTGCTACTCTTGCTAGCAAGTATTCTTGCTACTACTGTTCCCAGCAGATCCAAACTCCTTACCCACTTTGAATAATTTTGTGGTGAAGTTCCCACTGACTGGAAACGGGGAAACATAACCCCCATTTTCAAAAAGGGAAAAAAGGAAGACCCAGGGAACTACAGACTGGTCAGTCCCACCTCTGTGCCTGGCAAGATCATGCAGCAGATCCTCCTGGCATCTCTGCTAAGGCATATGGAAAATAAGGAGGCGATTGGTGGCAGCCAACATGGCTTCATCAAAGACAAATCGTGCCTGACAAATTTGGTGCCCTTCTATGATGTTGCCACAGCACTGGTAGATAGGGGGAGAGCAACGGACGTTACCTACCTGGACTTAAGCAAAGCATTTGACACTGCCCTGCATGACATCCTGGTTTCTAAATTAGAAAGGCATGGATATGATGGATAAACCACTTGATGGATAAGGAACTGGCTGGATGGCCACACTCAAAGCGTTGCAGTCAATGGCTCAATGTCCAAGTGGAAACCAGTGTTGAGTGACATTCCTCAGGGGTCAGTACTGGGACAGGTGCTGTTTAACATCTTTGTTGGTGATGTGGACAGTGGGATTGAGTGTACCCTTAGCAAATTTGCTGATGACACCAAGCTATGTGGCGCGGTCAACATGCTGGAGGGAAGTGAAGCCATCCAGAGGGACCTGGACAGGCTTGAGAGGTGGGCCCGTGCAAACCTCATGAAGTTCAACCAGGCCAAGTGCAAGGTCCTGCACCTGGGTCATGGCAATCCCAAGCACAAATACAGGTTGAGCAGAGAATAGTTTGAGAGCAACCCTATCGAGTAGGACTTGGGGGTGTTGGTGGATGAGAAGCTCAACATGAGCTGGAAATGCATCCTCACAGCCCAAAATGCCAACCACATCCTGGGCTGCATCAAAAGACGTATTGCCAGCAGGGCGAGGGAGGTGATTCTACCCCTATACTCCGCTCTCGTGAGACCCCACCTGGAGTGCTGTGTGCAGCTCTGGAGTCCTCAGCACAAGAAGGACATGGACCGGTTGGAATGGGTCCAGCAGAGGACCACGAAGGCAATCAGAGTACAGACTGAGAAAGTTATGATTGTTCAGCCTGGAGAAGAGAAGGCTCCAGGGAGACCTTATAGCAGCCTTCCAGTACCTAAAGGGGGCCTACAGGAGAGATGGGAAAGGACTCTTTATGTGGGAGTGTAGCAATAGGAAGAGGGGTAATGGTTTTAAACTGAAAAAGGGTAGATTTAGATTGGCTATTAGGAAGAAATTCTTTACAGTGAGGGTGGTGAGGTGGCGGAAGAGGTTGCCCGGGGAGGTTGTGGATACTCCATCCCTGGAAGTGTTCAAGACCAGTCTGGATGAGGCTTTGAGCAACCTGGTCTAGTGGGAGGTGTTCCTGCCCATGGCAGGGGGATTGGAACAAGATGATCTTTAAGGTCCCTTCCAACCCGAACCATTCTGTGATTCTATGATTCTATGAGATCATATGCATTAGATAGCATGGTTTATCTTTCCAAGGGAAAAAAAAAATAGAGAAAATAAACAAAGTAGTTTTGGGCCATCTCAGTCTCTGTAGTCTGAGATTTAAAAAAAAAAAAAATTGAAGGAAGTTAAAGCATAGAAAGTGCAAGCAGTATGGCAACTCACGCATATTATTATTTTAAGAAAACATCCTCTCGAAGCTTCGCAGAGGATGTTGTGCTGATATACTTGTAAAAGATTACGTAAATTTCTTTTTTTGGGCAAACAGGTCTGTTTTGAAGCTGGGGTTGGAAATTAAATTAAAAGCCATACATCTTAAATCAGAGTTTGAATTAAGTCACGCCTGGTAATGAACAAAACTCTTTCTGCTAATGGATATTGCATGGTCTTTGTGAAATAATGGTAGTGGCCTTGTTTTTTCTTCCTATAAATACATGACTAATATTAGTAAACTAGCATAAATAATACCAACTGGCAACAGTGTCAATGCTTTCTGAACAGAAAGTGAAAGGAAGCACAGTCCAAGAGTGGTATTTGCAAATTGGTTGTTGAGTACATGGCCACAGGAATGGCGCCAGCACTGTTCCTTCTAGTGTGTGTCAGTCCTTGAGCTCTGCGCTTTGAATTTCCACTGGTGCACTGCTTCATACAAATGAATGTTTTACTCATGCCCTCATCTCTCCTGGTTGCATGTAACATACTGAGATTCTGCCAAATATCTATGGAAATGTGGGAGGCACCACTTTATACAAGTCACAAACTTCCTCTCACACTCTGGATAGTATTTAAAAAACTTGCAAAATTCCATCTCCCCTATCAAAGGTCGAGACCAGCTAAAATGTCTCAATGAGAGTAAGTTTAGGAAGAAGGCTCAAGGATTTAAGCCACCCCTTGACACAATATGTTGCAGCATGTTCTCCCACTCACACTACAAGGCAGCACAGCTGCTAGTTCCCTTTTCCCTTCCCCATCCACAGCTGCATCTAGCCCTTCATATCACAGCCAAATTCTCAAAAAAAAAGCTGTTAGATCTACTCCTATTTCTATCGGCGTCCAGTAGTTTATGACATACTAATTTGCAAGAGATTTAAACAAAAAATGCAATGTGGCAACTTACTGACTTACATAATTAACTCCAGCTTTCACCTATGTATGTATCTGAGATGGTGTCTCAGACACTGACTGCTGATTTGGAAACACATCCAAGTGGTTAACTCTCATGAAATATTTTACAGCTGAGAAGTGCCTTGGTAAGAGCAACATATTTTTGTTGTGATCATTATGGAAGTACTTTTGTATGCTGGTTTTCATACAGCTAGACGCCATTTTGGTATCTGCAGAGCTCTAATCACAGCTTGTGCTCTTATATCCTGCCTCCCATGTTATTAAAATAAACAAACAAGCAAAAGTTTCTGTAGACAGAAGGGCTCTCAATTATTAGAAATTTCACTATGTTATCCAGAAAACAGCTCGGTTTGCAGACTATCCAAATTGTTTCATGATAATTTGGCAGATCTTTAATTCAGAAAAGAGGAAACATTCTGTAACATTTACAGCAGGAACTTGCAAAGCTGTATTTCTTAACAACAGAGCTGACTCACATTTATTCATTACTTACTCCTTATGGTGGGTTGTTACTGGAATTCAGTCCCAGATGGCAGGTTAAGCTGCAGAGAAGTGCTCTGTATTTACAGTACTGATGAGACATGCAAAAATGAAATGGTTTATTAGCAAGGCAGGCTATTCCTTAGACTTGCATACTCAAAAGTGTAACTTTCAGCATCTCTCTTTGCAGCAACTTCCTTCTTCCATATCTTTGGCTGAAGACACCTTTTTTATTCAACTTTTTAAGTAACAAATAAAGGGGACAAAGGAAAGGGGGGAAAAAAAAGACAACAGCAAAAGATTTAGATTTTTTTTTTAATAGACTACCTCACTGAATGTGAGAAAGAAAGGACAGCATTTGACCCTCAATCCACAAAATCAATGAAGCACTGCTTTACATTTGACCCATTATTTGCCGTACATGGGCTTTGTGATTTAAAGGAGGTGAAGAATTAACAAGTTTTCCATGGTGAAGTTTCCAATGGGAAATCGGTCTCAGAATACAAATTGTATGCCAGATAGCATCCTGGTTGCTCAAAATGCCCAGAAACCTCCTTCCCCAGAGCCTAGGACTCTCTTTAGGAGAGGGTTTGCATGTGCTTACACACTTCTATGGGAGAAACTGTCACATCCATGAGGTTGCTCCAACAGGTGCCAAAGTCCCTACAGGCCTTACCATCATATATAATACCTGACTGCAGGTCCTTTGACCCAGCAATAGATGCTTGATTACAGATACAGCATCAGCTACACAGGAAGCACAACAGGTAGCAACAGCAAATGCAGTGGCCGCCTACCCACATACACCATGTGGAAACTCTCAGCCCACGGCTGAACAATCTGTTGCTGTAACTCCAAGCCTCTCCAACCCCAGCTACACAATCAAACTTGCTGCCGGTTACTAAGTTTCTTTCCCCCTGCCACCACAAAACCAAAGTCTGTGTGTGCTGGGACACATTGTCTCAGTTTATTAAGCTACGTGCAAAAAAGCTGCGGTGCTGAGAAGCTGGTCCTTCCTCTAGCTATGCATACGAAGCAGCCCAGGGGGAAAAAGTGGGAGAAAAATTTTAAAAAGATTATTAAGCCTGAATCCCTTCAGGAGAACAAGTGAAGAGAAGAATTAAGGGAACCTACCAGGACAGAGCAGTACAAGAAATTACTAAAGAACTTCTCCTAGTCATAGAATTCACGAAAGAACTTCTAGTCACTGAAGTCCTTTCTCCTTCATCAGAAGCGTGGCATCTACAGTCTGGGAACAGAGGTATCTCAGACTGGTATTAGGCCAGGCAGCCTAAGCGTTGCTCTATGCTTATGGCTGTCAGTCTGCAGAGTGTTGCAAATTTTTAGGACAAAGGTGATAGATATATTTCAAGCTGTCTTACTCCCCAGAGAGCACTGCTCAGGGATCTCAGATCAGTATCCTGATTCAGATTTGGGAGATATTAACACAAGTGAAAATTGGTCTGTTTATGTGTACTAACATAAGCACAAGACATCACACGAAATGCTTTTTATGCATTTACTGAAGCAGAATGAAGAATATGACATATCTTAAGTGTATTATTAAAGGTCTCTCAGGTGGCTACAGACTTAAAAAACTCTGCACTTCTGGAAGTAACCAAATATACTAAGGAAAACACATTACCAGAAATTAGGACTTCAAGCACAGGCAACAGCTCACAGTTCTGTGCAACATTAACCTCCTTTTTTTTTTTTTGGTCACTTCAGGAACACTCGCTCATCATCATGATCTATTTATAACAGCTGTACTTTGAGTACTTAAATGTTAACCAAGTTTAGAGCAAAATTAAACATAATTAGAAGGTCGATGGTCTTAGACCATGGAAATTCAGGCTATTCCATCTGTGCAAAGCTTCATCCTACATGGGTCTTTATTTCAATCAAATATCTTCTCTTATTTAGCTTCATGAACTCCATCTGTCAAATTGAGAGTGGTCTGTCTTTGTGCATTACCAGTACTCTGAACAATAGACCATATGTAATTATTCAAATCATGCATCTTTTGTAGCACAAAACCCTGAAATACTAATGCATGGTAGAAGTAATTAGTATTTCATACACAATAACTTAAAAAGCTAGAAAAGTGTTAGTTAATGTATTTACTGAACACATGGAGGCAGGGTCCAGATTACCATCAATTAAAGTTTTCATCAGACTAGGTAAAATTTTCAAATGCATTAATATAATATATATTTTTATATATATACACACACATATATATATTACTATCATTATATATTCGTTTAAGTCTTTTTTTTTTTTTCTGAAATGATATAGGCTTTGAATAAACAAAAGTGATGATCTTCTTTTGGAAGATTCTGGCTACTGCTTTTAAAAAAGTGGTCTTATAATTAATGGCCTCTTTAGTCCTAAATTTGTAGCTCCGTTGTCCGCAGCTGCAGCACCATGCTTCCAGGCACATGCAAACATGTGGACAAAGCACAGTGAGTCATAGTTCAGCGATGCAAGCCACCTCAGAAGCTTGCTTAACGATATCTGCACACTGCCATGCTAGGTATATATGGGAATAGTAGAGCAAATTTGCTCAGGCAGAGCTTTGGCTATAGTAACAAGTATCTGTATAGCCTAGAAAGGAGCTGCCAGCACTTGGCCAGACATGTGGGTGAAAAGCTGAGGAAGGGGTGAGAGCTCAAGCACTCCACCAGCTGGGCTGGTGAGCATTTCTGACAGATGCAGACTCTGCCCTACTTCCTTGTGTTGGTGGTCTTTTGGTTTTTCACCAAAGCAGTTCTATGATTTTGTCCTATAAATATTTACTTAGAGGCTGATCCATTACGACAGTCAAATTGTATGTTTCAATTTAAGCACATAGTGGAAATGTTCAAAGGTGTGTATTCGTTATGACTCCTACATTACCAAGTTGCATATTCCCTATCAACCTATATTTCTCACTATAAAGTTGCCTTAATTTTAACTATCATTCATCTGAAAACAATAAAACCATTTTAACACCATTCCATTTCTATGTGCTATGGTATACACATGATAAAACTCTCATGCAGTTTGGGGATGGCAATATCACACTCCCTGGAAAACACTGTCCTTCACAATTTTAAATGTTTTCTGCAAAAATTCAGCATAATTCTGAGAATTCAGAAAAAAAAGTTTGTTTTCTAAATGTGGACCTAGCATCCAATATAGAGTCATTTCACACAGTGCTATCATGGGGAAACATACTTTCAACAAAGCAGTACAAGAAATTTGCCCAGATCCCATCACTTGTAGATCTTAATAACAACTCTCAAAATATCAGTTTATATGTACAAAAACTTAATGAACCATACAGTGATCACTTACAGAGACTGGAACTGGAGATGGCAAACTGGAGAGGAGGAATATATGATTGTTTCTCAGCCATAACCAATGAGGACCTAACACAGAGGAACTGCAGACACAATGCTGCATTTTCCCTGGTGGACTAGCTCTTTGTTCAGCATAGAGGTTACTGGTATTCATTTGAACAAAATGGTCATTGCACATATCTTAACTATCAGGCAAGATACAGCTGAATGGTGCTTTTGTTGAGCATGACAAAAAGCATGAGAAATTTAGGAATAAGGAGGTCTGTTTGGTACAAACTAGGTAACTAGGTAACCTCCTGAAATATCTCATTTTCCTGGGATAGTATCAACTTGCTGTTAGAATAACCCTGGTATTTTGCCCTCAGAAATCTTGACATGCAGACACTCACAGACATTTACTACCTTCTAATAAAAAAAGTGCTGGCCTAGACTCCCATGCACTTTCTTCAAGCGCTTTACTACCCTGACTAAAAAAAAATATTCTAACATGTCCATAGTAACATTGATGAGGGTGTACTTCATGGAGACTGATTTACTAAATACATCTTATTTGGGGATCTGATTTATTCTTGCTCTCGATGCTTGCCTAGGGCAACACACCTGTGCTGTTATTGTTAAACTATGAAAACACGCTATGCTGCATGAAAAAAAAAAAAAAGACAGCTGCTGCTTTATGATCCAGTCCTTTCACATTGACTTTACACAAAAAGAAAGAACAATTTTAGAAGATGAAAATTCAACTGAGTTTAATGGTGCGATGACTCTGGGGTCTGATCACAGCAATTTAGCTGCCTACAGAGTCTTATTATTTCACTTGCAGGCTTTCTACTCCATATTTTGAACCAAAAGTCCAGGACAGACTGCTTTCTTCACCTTTGCACAGAAATGGTTTTTTGGAAGTCCTAAATTTTTTTAAGTTACTGTGGCCAAGTAACTTCACAATTGGAAAATGACAAAATAAAGTAGCCCAGGCAATTTTGCTTCAGGTTCCTCATGCTTCTCTAATTACATGATTTTTTATTGTGTATTCTTTTATGCCATGATAACTACAGGAAGAAACATCGTGGGAAAAATTTTATGAAAATATAATACTGCACACTGTTTTTCCTAAACTACACGTTCACAGTGACAAGCCTGCAAACTTGCTTGCGTGCTTTTTAACATGCGCAATATAATGAATTTTTTCTCAACCATATTCCCAGTAACCAAAGTATCCAAGCCTCGGTCAGATACTCAGTAAGGGAAACACACAGAGTTAAATTTTTTCAAGGTTCAAATAAGCGAAAGCTGGGTCTCAAAATGAAAAATGTGAGGCAAATTTAGCAAAGGACAGTGCTGTAGGTAATGTCTCTAACAAGAACCTTTCTAACACTTTCTATGTATTTTGCAAACAAATCAGATGGAGTTTGAACTGATACCTAGCTGAATATTTCAGCCGTTTCTTAGTAAAGTGCACTAGGAAAGATGACAAAACAGAGTTTCTTGGAAAACTGGAAAATCTCAGGGAAGAATGACATTTTTACCATTCTGAGAGTTCCTCACCACCACTTAGTGTTTAAAAAGCAATAAAGGACAAATTAAAAGGCCAAGCTTTATGTTACACTGCAGACTGGGGCTCGAGTCTCAAAAGCCCTCTTTTTTTTTACACCATAGGAACAAGGACGTATGACAACATGTGCTGGGACTGTTGTTGCCTCTGAAAAACATGGTAGAACATGGTTCTCTGTTGGTGAATGAGCAGAGCCTATTTAAATTGTTTGGATTAGCAGCTCTCACGCTCACCTGCTTGTCCCTCAGGCTGGGCAGGGAAAATTAGAAAAACTCTACATTGCCTGTTTCAAAAATGAGACAAAATCATTGTGCTGTGCTTACCCTCATCTTCCTGATAGATCCCAGAGGGATTAGTAATAGCAGTACTGATCTGAATCCAGGACAAGCAATCCCTCAAAATTATTTTCAAAAATCACAATGGCCAATGACCCTAAAACTACCATGTCATCAATGAACTTTTCTTCCTAGCCTTTAACCATCTTTCAGTTTATAAATGAACCTTTCCTCCAGTCCCATAGCAATGTTGTTAATGAGCTTTGGCATGGAAACTTGTCAAAGGCTTTTTGAAACCCCAAATATATTTTGTCCACATGCTTACTAACATCCTCATTGCAACTCTTCTTGTATGCTGTAAATAAGTCCCATGAAACAAAAAGGCATGCCAGGACATTTGAATCCACCCAGGAATAGAGGATTTTCAATTATATTAGGAGATAGGCATGGCAGTCCTGAGACAAAGCAGCATGCTACAGAACTGCTTTTACTTTCAGAACACTGCCAGTTGTAACATTTACACATTTCCAGCAGCAATGACATAAGAATTAAAGCACAAAATAATTTAATAATACTAATAATTTAATTAAACTTTTAGAACAGGAGGACTGTGCTGGAACAGAGCAGAGCTGTCACTGTCAGCAGACATTACATTGCTAGGGACTGCATATACGGAACACAGCAAGTATACAATGATGATTCACCTGTGTACATCCTCCCAGTAGCCAATTAGCTGCATGCTATACCTTTCCAGAGGCTGCACCTTACGTGATTTCAAAATAATTTTTAATGCCATTCATGATTATTTTTCCCGCTATTATGTAAAATTACACTTTTATTACATTTGGGATAAATTGGATAAAAAACTTGCTGCAGCATAAAATTACATGGTTTAGTTTTGCATTGTATAAAAAAAGGGATTCACTATATGTACTGGAAATCTGCTGCCTTTTATGGAAGAAGAGCAAACAAGGATCCCTATTTGCCTTTTGAACATCACATGTTTTTATATACAACTTGTAATATCTTTCTTCAGCTTTCATTTTTCCAAGTGGATGAGAACAAGTCTATTTAATCAGTTCTCATACAAAGTCTGGTCCATATCTTTGACCTCCCGTGTTCTTCCTTGTACCTTTCCTGGTTCTACAAAAGCTTTTCTTAGATAAGGCAAAGAAAATACCATGCTGTTAAAGTGACACAATTATGTTTTCTATTTTTCCCTTAATTTTTCACCCAAATCCCTAACATCCTATATGCATTTCTGAACAGTGATAAAAAGAGAAATGAGGTTTTAGAATACAGATAAGAAACTTTGTGATCTCTTTTCTGAGCAGCTCATTAAGAGCACCCTACTATGCACATGTACTCCTGAAACTGTTTTCCATATACATCATTTTGCATTTTTCAGTGATGAAATTCATCTGCCATTTCATTAACCACCACCCTAATCTTTACAGTCAGTTTAAGTTTGAATAATTATTAATTCATAGAATCACAGAATTGTAGGGTTGGAAGGGACTTCTGGAGATCATCTAGTCCAACTCCCCTGCCAGAGCAGGGCCACCTAGAGCAGGTTACACAGGAACGCGTCCAGGCGGGTTTTGAATGTCTCCAGAGATGGAGACTCCACTACCTCTCTGGGCAGCTTGTTCCAGTGCTCTGCCACCCTCAAAGTAAAGAAGTTCCTCCTCATGTTGAGATGGAACTTCCTACACTCAAGTAACTTTGTCATCACACTACTTTACTTGCTTTGCAGATCACATGAGTAAAATGAACTGCAAAATGTCCACAGGATACAACGGCATATTTGGGGGTTGGAGCTAGATGATTTTAAGGTCCCTTCCAACCCAAACCATTCTATGATTATTTGATCTATCTGATGTAGAATCAATCCTTTATTTCGTATCTTTTCAGTAACCATTAATCCAGAACATGACACCTATTCTCTAAGAATACTTATTCTTAAAAATACTTAGTGAGGGACATTAATTTCAGACGCTTCAAAACCTAAGTACAATGGCCCTGCCCCAGTGTTTACTGATTCCTTTCAAGAAAAGCCCCTCAGATTTGAGAGGCGTCTTTAACTGCTACATATATTTATATGATTTTCTGTTCTCTCCCTTATCATAGTTTATTCGTATCAGCCATCAATGATGGAAGTCTGATTTGTTCCATAGTGCTCTAAATCTCTTCTTTAAAACTTCATTGCATATTCTGCTTTCTATTTTCCTGGACATAAGCAGATTAGAACAATAGCTTTTATACCACTATACTTTGTCAAATTCTCCTTCCAGTTTTCAGTAAATACCACCTGAGCCTGGCAATTGGTTACTTACCTATTTCAGCAAGTTTTTCTAATGCCTCTTACATTGACACTTCAATTTAAGGCAACGTCTCTGACTCAGGTATCTCTCAATGCAATGTCTCAGGCCCTTATAAAAAGGCTGACAGAAATAATTTCTACTTTAATGCAACTTTATCTTTTTTTAGTCCTCCCTTTGTTCATCACTCACCTATCTAATCTACAGAGTACTGATATGTTTCCTAAAATGAAAAAAAAGTCTACTAAAATTTTAATGTTTCACACGCTACTTCTCAAGCTATTTTATGCCACCTGCTAGGACCTGTTTGTATTTAAGTTGACGAATTTCATGATCTTTTCAGTACATAAGTTGTCTTATCTGCATCTTCTTTGCCCTAGGTTATTTGTTTGTTTGTTTGTTTGTTTGTTTTTTATCTACATTTTCTGTCCTTAAAAAATTCCTTCATTAGTCCAGTTTCACTGGTTAGGAGAACAATGTTACAATACATTACTTTTCGTTCTGTGCTTTCATTTCCTTTGGTTATTCATTTACACATATGTGACTACTACTGCACTTCTACTGAAGTATGCATACTTCACACATATGGCTGAAGCCTCTTCACATCATTATGGTGCTTTTTCAGTGATAAAAGAACTGGGGTGGCCCTTTAAAACATAAAGCTGTCAAAAAAGATTGAAATATCTTAATAAGTTTAAATATAATGTTTAAGAAGAGAAGCCAGTGACCAGAACCCAGGATATTTGCTTAACATTACCAGCACCAGAACAAAAATAAATCTCTCTGGAAGAGTTTTGATGTGATATTAAACATGACCTTTTAAGTAACTGTTTGAAATGGGATTCTTAAAAAAAACGTAGACAGACATATACAAAATGTCGAGTTAAATATTGCAGTCATTAATACTAGTCTCATTCAGTTTAAAAATCTCTCTGATTTCCATAGCATATTATGTTTGGTTTTTTTTTTTTTAAATGCACTGCGTCTAAAGCAATAGTCAGAAATTAAATATCTCCCATCAGTATTACATAGGCTACTTGGTATCAAATATTCAAATAACTAATTTTTAAAGGCATGCCAACGCAAAATCAGCTAACAGACTGAACATTTCAGATGGAAGTGGAAGTCAATAAAATCATGATCAGCCAGGGAGTTCTTAGGAAAAAAGCAAGACAAACTGAAGAAATGTCAGGTCTCCTATTTTCCTACCTAGTACATGGTGTGGGAATGCCTAGCACTGTTTCCCCGGCACCATCCTTATCAGATCAGCATTCTGTACATCCCTGCTGAGCAGCATTTGTTAAAGTATCCCCCTCATAACCAGTTCTTTACAAAAAAACATATTAAAAGATCTAGAACCTCCTAGGTTAAAGATTAAATTTTCAAAGAGCACCTCTAAGATACAGAGGACTGAATTTTATCACTTGTAAGCTGCATCCCAGAGTCTGAACTTCCAAAAGCCATCCAACGAAAATACATAAAAGTGCCTACACAGAGCAATATCTAAACTCTGTAACGTCCTGTCAATGATGGAATCCTGACGCAAGAAAAGTCCATCAACATGGACTTCTACATTTCAGAGATTTAGAAACCAATCCCAAATGAACTGGTGTGTCTATACAAGATGCTGCAAATGGTATAGTTACTTCCATGTGCCAATACTAATTAATTTTGTGTTGCTGCTCCACAGACATCTGCCCAGTATCTACTTAGCTGGTGTGTGACATTCTCAGCATGCCATATAGAAAAAGAGGCACAGTGACCTTCCATTGTCCTGTGATATGAAAGTACTACACAATTTGAAGAACAATACCCACAGCAAACACTTCTTTGTACAGAGCTCAGACCAGTAGCTGTGCATCAAAAAAGATGCCAGGATTAAGTTCTTTAGACAAAACAGATAGACAGAATAGATGTCTAGTTTCTGAATCTCAACAGCACATGTCAAGAGACAGCTGCTAACCTACTCAGCCCCTGCAACAAACAAGATGCATCTGCTGATGTGCTAAAGCATGTATTTCAATATCTACAGGAAATTCAACCCTAAAAGTTGGACTTCAGGTACCTCTATATTAAGCTGGTAGTTGAGCAGGTACTTAAAACAACTCTTTTTTAGGGACTCAGAATATAAAACCCCTGTTGGATTTACAGGTTAAAGACACCAAGTTTTAACTGCCACAGAATTTCAGGGGAAACTTTTCAAGACAGAAGCCATACTAAACACTTTCCATACATGAGAAGGACAGATGCCCTTTGCAGTAAGCAGGCTTCTGGCTCCTCTTCCATAACTAGTTTATAGACTAGTGATTTGAAATTCATCATCCCTGAAGTGCTGGAGCTGGAAATGATGACACTCAGATAAGTAGGTGAAAGCTATTTCAGGTCCATTGTTAGAACTTGTTCTTAAAAATAAATTTCTTGGCTTCCAAAAAAATTAATATGTAGGGATTTTGTGTCTGTTATTCATTTATGTCACACCAAACACAATGAAAGCATTGCCTTGGCTGGGATTTCTTATGCTATCTCCCTAACAATTAAGCACTATTTTCTGGATTAAATACAGATTTTGAACAAAGTCAGGAAATTATACAAATAAGATCTATTATATAGGTAAGGAAAAAATAACACAAGGTTAGGAGGATATATTCATGGTCTAAAAATACTTAGAAATTAATTCAGATTGCACTCTTATTCTCTGCATTTGTTGTTGTAGAAAGGGCAGAATAATTGAGTGATTAAAGAGAAAAAAATATTAACTATAGTTTCCTACCCTGAATTTTTAACTTACTTTAATTCAGAGGAATCAACTCTTACCCATTCCTGGAAGTTTCATAAAAAAATATTTGAATATCATGTAAATTATTAATTTTCTAAAATCATATAAATTTGCTCCAATAACATAAAAGAAAACTGATTGTATGAACAGGTAATGAATTTGTTCAGTTGTAAAAGCCAGGATAGAGGACAAGAGCACTTTAAGGCTACCAAGCAGGAAAAAATGTTTAGAATAAGATTTGAAAGGAAAGAAATATTCAGTGAGTGGTTTATGATCATAGCTTGTGTTTCAGCAAGTATTAAGTTCTTCAAGTTCAGCATGCTTTAAGTTGTAGAGTGCTCTAGACAACCCTAACAAAGCTACTTAATAAAAACGGCCTTCACATTTGGAGATTTAATCTAACCTATCTGATGTTCCAGGATAAAAGTATTTCTAAATGTTTCTTATTTGTTACAGAGGAAGAAGAACTATGATATATTTTTTAACAGTCCTCAAATAGGGATGTGAGATGGCAACAGAAGAAAGCTTTTTCAAGGGCTTTTGGACTGCAGTCTGAAAGACTGTAGCCTATTCATTGACTAAGCTAGATCCTTATTGAAAACAAGTCAAATTTTGATCTATGCAGTCACTGTTTGACCTTTATAAATCACAGAACAAACTGTAGTGGAAGGCTTCAAACCATATTCACACTTTAAAATAAGGCTCAGCAGTTACTGCTGCAGTCCCATGGTAGTGCTTCAGCAACTCTATGCAATGAAATCAGATCCATGAGATCCCTTGACCATAAAAAGAGACAGACTAATGCATCACAGCATGTAAATAACCATCTGTAGCTTCCTACAGATCAACCAACCAGGTAATGTGCATCTTCACACAGGTATTATGGATGTTTTGGTTGCTTTAAAATACAATATAATTCCATAAGGAAGAGATAGATAAACAGACTGGTTTCCATTCTCTTTACAAGGAAATCTCTTTACACAATGTACAATGGACAATATAATGGAGGGGTTTAGGTGTGTCAAATGAAATGACTCAATAAACTGAAATTTTCAGAAATGGCAAGGGAAGTTAAGCTTCTCTAAGTACATCTGCTAAAAATCTTTTGTTAGATAGCAAGAGGAAATCTGTTCTGTTACCTGCCAGAAAGGAAAAGACTGTGAGAAACAACTGTTCTCACTGAGTATTGATACCATAAGCCGGCAATTAAGGGCTCTCTATGACTCAGTTTTGGAGTATTAGAGAACAGGCATTCTTTATTGCAGTGCTGGGCACACAGGGGATCACTCTGCCTAGTGTGTGCGCTGAGTTGCTCAACTACAAAGGTTATAAGCAATCAGAATATACATATTAATTACATTCCCCAGAAAGGATTAACATATTCATATTATAACCTAGAACTCATTAATATATGTAAATGTCCTTGACACGTGCATATCCATGTCCATTGATGGTCTTCCAGGGTCCTCTGGTGGTCATTGATAGTCTTCCTCACTGTGTCCACTGATTGAACTCGGTCTTCGTGCATACTCAGTTCGTCTTTTGGCCTAGTTTGCAACTCTTGTTTTCACAGAACTAGCTTATTCTAGCATCTCTCCCTATCTATTCTACTCAAGGATACAATGTCTCAAGGCTTCCTTTTATCAGACTAAACCTAGCAGATGTTTAACCCATCCTCTTACAAAGTATTTCAAACTTAGCTACATTATTCCAGTAAGGAGGGAACCATATGTTCCTTTTAACTCTGTATCAGTAAGGCCCGAGGGGACTTCCACCCCAGCGTTTTGTGCTGTTCAAGGCTACTGTATCACCAGCTACTGTATCTGAGTAGAGCAAACTGTTATCTCTCGAGTATGCGTGACGTCCTCCTTCACCACAGGTAGTGTAGCACAGCAAAGACATATGAACCACAGATATAAAACTGCTCAAATCCTCAAACATAGTCTTAGGTAAAGCACCAAATAACATACATACATAAAACACGTACTGCTTATAAAGCTCTCCAAACTTTTAAGTTCTCTGAATGCTACAGATAGCAGTCCTTATTTTCATTCGCACTGAAGAAAAATTATTACACATTTCCTTCCTTTCAGATAAATATATGTAATTAAAGTCCATGTCATATGAAAACTATATTCTTCTGGCCCTTAGTTTTCTTCCATTCATGCTCTGAATTGATTTGTGGTGGCGATTTGCTTGGGTTTTTTTTGTCAGAAATCTGAAAACAGCTCCCAGGTTTCTAATTATGGTCTGATTGCAGTTGTTATGAAATGGAGTGCTCTTATTATTTAAATTTCCTCTCATAATAATTTTCAAGATGCAGCCAAAGTAACAGGAAAAAGGGAATAAACTGGCAGCACAGGAGTCAGGTAATGTAATTCTGGAAGGACAAATGAGCTTGGTAGAAGAGCTATGAAGAGGTCTATGTTCCAAACTGGGAATGTTTTCACTCAGTTTGGAACTGAACACTCTGCTGAAACATACTTCACATTTTTCTCCAAGTGACCCCAGCAAGTGTACTTCATGGCTTTTATTGTTTATAAATATAACTAAGACTGTGGGTCTTTTTAGACCAGGCCTTTCTAAAAATAACAAAAAATATTTTAAACTAAATCAATCTGTCCCAAGATGCATTTGATCCTGAACTGGACAACATTTTGATTCCTGGTTTGAGAATTTGTAGGGGATGCTGGAGGAGATTAAGGAAATGGGTAGTACAAAATTGAAGTATTCCTACTTTGGAAAAGGGTGGTAAGACACAGAAACAGAGGAAAGGAGGACATAAGTTAACAGCTAACTATTCCTGGTGCCATTGACTTTTCTCACGTAATCTATAGCTGGAAACCTTTTACCTAGACAGATCCAAGAGATCAGGAATGTAAGCGCAGGGAAATAAAAAAAATATTTTCTTTGCCTTGTTTTAAACAGATTCAGAATAAAAGTCAGGTCTTCTGATTAATTTCTCCCTTGAATTACATCATTTGGTAATAAAGGCACCTCTACCCAAGAATATCTTTATTTTCATCTTCCATTGTAGCTGCTTGAAAAATCCCCTTTACCTAGAAGGTATGATTTCAAGAAATGCAAAAAAAATTCTCTATGAGGACAACCTAAAATATATTACCACATCCCTCTGGCTGCATCCAGAGGGAAAGCTGCAAACATAAATAAATGCCAACACTTGATTGAATAACTTCAGCTTTTCAGTATTATCAGCTGTGTGTTCACTAAGAAATCATCTGGCTACTGGGATTTTACACATCTTTTAGCAAAAATGGAGTTCCAAATGCAAACTGAACAGCTCGGGAAGGTTACATATTCTTCTCCCAGTGAGGGCTAAAGATTACAAACCAATGCACAGACTGAAATGAAACACATAGAACAAGATTTCAAGGTGCTATAAAGACAATTTGTTAAGTGCTGTTTCATGCTTCATATCATTAATTTTCTTCAGATACTCTGGTATTTCATAACAAGAGAAGATCTGCTCAATATTAATATGTAGTGAATTCCACAAGGCAATTAATTTAAAAGGCAAAGCTGTTAAGACAACATGAATTAAGGATTTATTCTATTAAACTATAACATCAGAGAGTATCACAAAACAGAGAGGAGGCTTCTCATCTAGAAGTACACTATTAATTACCACTGCTTCATGACAATGCAGTTGACTCTGTCAGATGAGACATTTCTAGAGATATGGACAAATTGACTTTACCAGACAGCTTTTTGCTTTGGGCTTCACTCAGGCTCAAAGCTTAAAGGTCAGGAGTAGCAACAACAGGCATGTCCTCATAAGACATTAGACTTTGAACAGGGAGATTAATTCTGAAGCTGACCTGAATAGTGAGTTTTGGTAAAATTTTCTACTCCTCTGAGGCTTTCTCCGTAGCCATCAATTCTGGTTTTGTTGACAAGGTTGGAAATGCCAAAAGACGTGGAAAAAATTCTCAACCATGTTGTCTTTCCACTTAGTTGTATCAAACTCTGCTTGTGGTGTCCAGAATTGCCTCTTTCACTACTTTTATAGAAACTTCAGTCTTGACTCTGAAAAAATTTATTTTTGTGTTGAAAATCTAGAGCTAAAACTCAACTGTTCTTTCGTTTAAATTACTCAAACCTTATTTATTCATTTAATTTGTACAGTGGTTAAAACAAATAAGAAATTTAAAATCGAGAAAGTAGCATAACAACTGTCATAAGCCAATAAAATATCAAAAATGTGATGAGGCCATTGATTAAAATGTTCCCTTCAGCAAACAGTAAATAAATGACAGCATGAACTCCCATTTGGCTGAGGAACTAAAACCAGCATGGCTCACTTCAGTAGCTGCCAAAGGATCATTGATTATGGGGGATCAAACTCTTTGCTAGCTCACTAATATCAAAGCAGAGAGATTAATCATGAACTGCAATCCAGAGAAAACTGTCACAGTACCCATCACTGCTTTTGATCTATGAAGGTTAAATTTACTTTTGGCAGCTCCCAATGATGAGGCTGGCAGAACAGCTTGGACTCAGGTGAGTATGTCTACTGTAGTTTTACTAAAACCCCTCTAAGAATCTTACTAATTCCATAAAACTTTCTGAAGTCTTTTTGGAAATATGAAGTACTTTTTAATCTTTATTTATCCTAATTCAGTTGTTATGAGAGGCAGTCAATTGACTGAAGTACAATTGGAGCAGGCCTGTAATTATAGATTAGGCATGGGGCTACTGGAATGGCTTGAAAATAGTATTACACTGCATGCTGTAAAGTAAAAGAAAAAGAAACAACTGATAATTATCATTTCCTATTACACTGCCACGTTGAGCTGACTTTCAAAATCTTTTCTAGAGCAACATGACAAAAAAGTAACCAGGATTTTCAAAGGTTTATTCATTTTAATCAGGGAGATTACATCCCTTAATTATTTATTCACAAAAAACTTCTTCAAAATACATTAGCTGGTGAAATTTTAGTTTAGGCATCTCATGCAAAGATTTTCAAGTGGGGAAGAGGGTCAAGCCTCTCAGTTAGACATAGCTGACTCTGTGTCTGACATCCCCTGATCCATAAAATTGCAGGCAATAGACATTGGGCTAACAACTTCAAATCTCCTCAGAAAAGAAATATTTTAACTCCCAACAAATTTTGCATGCTGAGTTTGAGGCCTATTATTTTTATGTCTATGAGGCATCATATGACATTATTTTCATACACAGAACAGCACTATATTCCTGTGCCTTGCTACCTATTCTGGACACCAAGGTCCGTTTTTTATCTGACAACCTCAAGACATCTCTCACATCAGCAACTTGTATTGTTAGGCTTTGTTAATGATAATTTTGAGATAGTTTTCTCGAAAATATTCACTCTCTTTGGCAAGAAATAAAAGATACAGCACAGTTAGTGTTGCTAGTAGCATGAGCTTGTGAATTCTCTGTCATTCCTTCTCATATACCACCTTCTTCAAAAGTGCAGCAAAATTTTGACAGCTCGAGCCTATTATATTTTTCACCAAAAAAACCCCTGCTGATATTTTTTCCCACAGTGAAGAGCAAATATTGCTTGCAGTAATACCTCATTTCCTGTCCATTTTAATAAGTCTGCATGATTTCTTTTTTCAAAACTAAAACTCTTTAAAGCCCACAGTAACCTCACTGAATCTGGAATCCTGTACATTATTCTCTTCTCTACAAGAAAATCTCTTGTATAAAAAAGCCACAAGAATTAATAAGCTGTTCTTGCTCATTTAGTTTCCTGTGCTGAAGCCCTTCAAAGTCCTGAAACCTTCCCAAGAGAGGAAAAAGTAAATGTGAAAGAAAATGCTCTACATCTTCTGAAATCATCTTCAGAAACTTACAGTATACTAATTTAGCTGTATTTGCAGGAAGGATGAAGCTACTTACTTCATTAAAAGTGTTTCTGTTTAGGCAGCAAAGAAACTCAAGAAGTCAAAAGCCAATTTTTTGGAAAATGTCATAAAATTAATTTTATGTTTATTTATATTTCCCCCTGCTGTACCTTTCAGGAGATATTGTAAGACTAACACAAGAACACCTTGTGAAAAAAACATGATAGGCTTTTACTTGGAAAGATTTTGTTATAGGTAACAAAATAGTCAACTAAATGAAAGCAGGGCAAGAGATTCTATATACTCTTTTGTCAAAACTGGACCAAAACTTTAAACATGAAGTCAGTGTTAAACTTCTGGTTTTAATTGGAATGGCATATTTTTATAAAAAGTCATTTACAGTAAATATTGTCATATAAACATTGAACATACAAGAATATCATGCTTTCTTTTTTCCTTTAATTTTTAAGATCAACTCAACCAGCCTCTGCAATGAAACTAAAAATGAAGGTATACCAAGGTCATACTCTTATGCCCTTGATGACTTTCCAGAACTCCAACCAAATTTCCTTGTGCCTTTCAGAGACAAGCCTTCAGAACACTCCGGGGAAATTATTCCAGTTGATGTTTCGGTATAAAGTAGAGAATACAACTCCTCTCGGCAGCAGATTGACTCTGATTGCACATCTCATATTAGAGATCCTGCTAAATCTGAGCAGGATTTTCAGAGAAAGACTATTGACTTACTGTCCCCGTGTCTCAAACCAACAACCTGTAAATCATATGGCAAAGTATATGGAGAGTTTATTTCTGAGGCCAGACAGGGCGATAAAGAATAAAGATGCCCCTAAAAAAGATTGAAACTCAAATCATTGATTTCCTGAGGCAAAATTAATAGAGGTTTTTTCTCATCCTCTACAGTTAAATCTCAGACTTCTCTCTTGATAAAAAGTTTTCTGTTGGCTAAAAATCAAACATAATACCAAGTAATCCTTAAGGTAGTTTCTTCTATTAAACTCATTACACCCAAATCTAACTCTTTATGGCAGCTTAATTTTGTTTTTTTGCTGTTTGTCCATATTGAAAACTCTTCGATCAAAAGAAATCTCAGACTAATGTAACGATATGAAACCCATACACTGAAGAAAACAAAAAAAAAAAAAA
>VYZM01001456.1:131782-148883 GCA_013398915.1 Dromas ardeola
ATGATTAAGGGATTGGAGCATCTCCCTTATGAGGAAAGGCTGAAAGAGCTGGGACTCTTTAGCCTGGAGAAGAGAAGGCTGAGGGGAGACCTTATTAATGTTTACAAGTATCTAAAGGGTGGGTTGAAGGAGGATGGAGCCAGACTCTTTTCAATGGTTCTCAGTGACAGGACGAAGGGCAATGGGCACAAGTTAGAACATAGGAAGTTCCGTTCAAATACACGGAAAAACTTCTTTATGGTGAGGGTGACAGAGCACTGGAACAGGCTGCCCAGGGAGGCTGTGGAGTCCCCTTCCCTGGAGATTTTCAAGACCCGCCTGGATGCAGTCCTGAGTAATGTGCTCTAGGCAATCCTGCTTTAGCAGGGGAGTTGGACTGGATGATCTCTAGAGGTCCCTTCCAACTCTGAAGATTCCGTGATTCCGTGATTCTGTGATTATAGTAATTATTGTCTATTCCAAGAGAAAAATCTGGAAAGCTGCATGTGCAAATCAGGTTGCAAAAAAAGAGAGATGATAATAAGAACCCTTTATTCTGTACTCATTTGTTCTTTCTCTTGCTCTCATTTGGGGAAGATAGAGGTAACACTACCTGCAAATAAAGTTGCCTGGTATCTCTGCACGTCAATTGTTCATTTTAACTTTGTTGATGTAGTCTTCAATAAATGGAGATGTACCTCAGGAAAGTCTTCAAAGCTTCACCCATATTTTAAGCACAAATCTAGGTTTCTTAGGACACTGTTCAATGAACGGGTACCTGTCTCCTCCAAACTATTCAGTGAGACGGCCAATATTTATTTAGTGAGCACTGATTAAATGGTGCTCTGAAGGCACAATTATTTATGTCCTCTCGTCTTCTTCTCTGCAGTAACCACAACCTGCAGTATCTATCAGCTTTATTAATATTAACTATTTTTTGCTTCATCAAACTTCTGTGAAATTTGCAACTGATTTTTGCTATCTTACCAAGACATAAGGCAGAGGAATTAAAAGCCAAAAGTATCCAAAATTAGCAGATTCCTATATTACTGCCTGATAATTCATGATGTTTATCATTATACAGCATTTCACCCTCACAAAGCAGATCTCCTAATAACTTTAATAGCAGTGGTAGCTGTTCAGAATCTCTGCAAAACAGACCTCATGCTTTCAAGCTGGAAACATGAAAAAATGAAGAACTCATGGTTCCCGTTCATGAAAGATTTAAGTGACTTGCTCAATAACAAAAAACGTTATGCCAGGTCTTCTGGTCTAGCAAACAATCAGCTATGCTCTAATCCCTTCAATCAAATGCACCTGTACAATGGATGAGACAGAGGCCTATAGGTAAAACAAATATATATCTGTCCTTCTTTTAAGTTTCAGATTATAGCATTTCATAATACATGCATAAGGAGGAAAGTGAGACTGTACAAACAACCTGAATTGTAGCACATCCTAAGCCTCTGTATTTCTGTCATTTTTACGTTTAATAAACTTACTGTTATGTATTCTATACACATACGAAATCAACGACTGTATCTCTCATTTATGTAGACTGAGGAAGGAAGATGGAACAGCGTCCTTAACCTCAGGATGACTTTGACATAGACATCATGGCTCTCCTGAGGTGGATTTTCAGTTGCTGTACAAAGCTCCATTTCTCATCCCCTCTTTGAAATGAGATGACATCTTTAGCCTTTATCACAAGAGGACCTGACTATCTCTCATCTGTCATGCACGTCTCTTTTCACTGGAACTTCAGGGAGGGGAAGATCCATGATCTCTGAGTGGAAAACTGAAGCTCGATATGGCTTCTTCAGCTCACCAGACACCATCTTGGGAAACTGGAACCCAGTTGGTACATGCACAGGAGGCTGGTGTTCTATCCATATGGCTCTCCTTCAGGCTAGAGACCCTCTCAGGTGCTCTCCACAGTGGTTTCTTTCTGCTCGACTGCTTCACATTTGTCAGAGAAGTACTCTGTTACAGTTCCACAACACCCACAGAAACATCTCATTTTCATAACGCCAAGCTAGATTTTCATTGCATAATATACAATCCAATTTCAATAAACCAAAGAGTGAGAAAACTTCATTTTGCTTCATCTTTCATACCACCATGTTCCCTTTTTGAATGGGAAAGCAACAAAACAAGATTTTGAGCAGCCTTCATGTTGACTATAGTCTCCCTCACAAAACACAACCAGCATTCTTCATACCATAAGCAGAGACGAAGAGTCTGCCACGGTTTCTGCCACTTCTAGTCAGACAAAAAGCAATATTGTTTGAGCACTTACAAAATACACGCACTGAGCACCTGCAGGACTGAGGTATTTTCTTTTGCCAATAGATAAGGACTAACTAAGTGACACAACAAATCAAGTGAGGGTTACATTTCCCAGGAGAGAATCTCATGGCTGAAATAATTAAAAAAAAATCCAAAAAAACCAACCAACCCTCCGCTTTTCTTCAAACAGTGTATTTCACTTGGACCCATTGATGAGAAAAGAGTAGGTATTAATTATCCTTTCACACGTGTTTACATACTGCATCAAGACAAACCTTAATTTAGTATTATAATAAACTTAATGGAGCATGCACAATGAGTTGGGTGTTTTCTTTCTTACCAGCTACTGTACTACTTGTGTATTGCAATAAAGGGGACCAATATACAATGAAATCTAACAAATAAAACCAAACCAAAAAAAAAAAGAAAGAAAAGGCTTTGTTCTTTTAAGACCACACGTTTCATAACAGCATTAACAGTTGCTGGGCCAGGCACTGGGAAATGGTAGCTACAGGTTAATGTTATATCTGAATAAACACGTTAAATTCAAACAACTTTTCACCCAATTTAGCGGTGAAATAGGAGCTCACCAGAAGCTGGTTTCTTCTGCTCAAAAAGAGGTCCCAGTGCACCTGGAAACTAATTGTCCATCTGTAGAGCTAAGAAACAACATGCAACTTCCCCTTCCCCCCCTTTGTTTCATCTCATGCACGTATTGCCACTGCATAAAGTGTGTACAATTTTTCTCCCCCCAGGTACCTCAGTACAGGTGTAAAATAAATCTATTGAATTCAATGAGGTTCAGTGACAAGAACATAATTCATAAGAACTTTACACAGAAGTAGAATCTGGTATCTGGACTTATTGGACAAATGAAATTAAACAAAACTATTTGAGTAGTATCAGATCATGTGAAAACACATCTAGAAATCTTTTTTGTTCAGTATTTCATAATGTTACAATGCAGCAAAATCCCACGTGCAACAAATACAATACTGTATTAAGATCTCACGTAAAAGTCTGTGATAAAACTTTTCACCCAAACAGTGCTCTTCTGCAGTTCTAGTTTCTCCTCATATTCAGGATCTGACTTGCCAATTTAAAAGTTAACTATAATTTTTCTCAATGTTGGCTGTACTGTTTTTCATGTTGTGTGGGCCTGCAACATCCCTGGAGATGGCAGGCTTCTTTCTTTGTCACAGGAATTTCTGAAAGATGTCATGCTCCTTTATTTCACATAGAAATCCATTCTCAGTACACATTAATCTGTTTGGATTCAGTAGCTATGAATTTGACAGGCTATCTACAATCCTGGCAAACCCTAGCTGGGGAAACAGAGATCTTCAAGCCAACAAGCCCAGAACTGAAGAGCCAGTCCATCAAAGACCTGTAACACAGCTGTCACATACCTAGGGCAACAGGCACAAGGAGGACAAACAGCATACACTGAAGAAGGAACTGCATGCGTTTCACTGCATCATGAGAAATACCACACAACTTCTACTTTCTTAAGCATCTCATCTCCTTGCCCACCCCAGATTCCTGCTACAATGCTGAACCCAGTCTAAACTCTATCACGGCCCTTGGGAAACTTCTAGGATGGGCACTGGTTAAAGGACAAAACAATACCGATTTCCAAACTGGTAGATGAAAGGATGCATGATGACTCTTAAATGTCATCAGCATTTCTAATGTGCAGGTGGTTTTATTTCCTGTGAGGGAACAGCATTTTACACATTCTTGCACTTCCCTTCAGTAGCCAAGCATGGTGAAAGGAACGCTGGTGAAGCTTTGCACTTCTTGTCATCTACCTAAGTTTACAATTTGGAATGAATATAATGAGATCCTGAATTAAAAACCTGAAGTCCAAGAACTCTTGCAGACACAAATTTCTCCATTTAGTCTTTTCTTTTTTATTAGGCCCTTTAGATGTGAGATGATTTTGCAAAATTCCTTGCCAGATGTGAACATGTAAATTTGCTTGTCTTACCACAGCATCTGAGGTGGAAAGGTCTGAGTATAAGCCAGTTAGGCTTATTTGACAGTTACATCAGCTATGGCTTTTTGCATTAGGCTGAACATACAGTCACTGCTTTGGAATAATCAGAAAGCAGTTCTGATCTGTCAGATCCTGATAGTGGACCTGCAGTACAAGGGTATGTGGAAATATCACTGATAAGCTGCTGCATTTATTACCTAGAAAAATCAATTCTCTGCTCTGAGGTAACAACAATCTCTTGGAAGGATGAGAGAAAAATAGCAGCAAAAGAGGATTAATGGAGCAGTTAGTGTGGTATTGATTAGGCCTCTGGCTTGTGGGGCCAGTCTGGATTTGTCTAAAAAGCAGCAAAAGCCAACCCTACCCAAATAACAACTGATAACAGTGGTAAGAGGAGCAGACCCTGCCTGCAAAAAAATACAGAGTGAGTGGGCTGGCTGTAGTTTTATGGAGATCATAATCTCCCAGGATATTAGTTTTATGCAGAATAAATTGTGCAACTGCATAAAATTTTCATGCCAATATCCCTGCCTCCTTCCACCATTAACATGAACCACACTGGAGATGAAAACCTTTTTCATTAGGCAAATGTTAAGAGTGGAAACTACCAGAACAATAATTCTGAATAGAAGTTACATGACAACATTTCCCCACACAGAGGGAACACCTGAGCATCTGGTATTCTGCTATCAAAGAAAGATTCAGGTTGTTTGTTCTTTTGGAGCGAACAAAGGAAATCCACCGTCTCACATTGGCTTCTTCATTGGTTCACAAACTCCAGGAATCGAGATGATGTCACACTTTCCAGCAAAGTGGGTAATCATGAAGTGACAAAAATAAGCTGTGGCAATGGACTTTTTCTCTTTCTCTTCTCAAAAAGATGAAGGCCTATCATGTATTGCATTAAGTATGGTGTCACTTAACATAATCATTTAAGATCTGGAAATGGCATAAGCAATGAACTGGAGGAACATAATGCAAAACTAAAGGAGTTAGTTAAAAGTAGATAAAATAAGGAAGAATGTCTAGGGGCTGAACACACCATCTGATGACAGGTAAAGGTAAGAGTTAACAATTAAAAATATATATCTTTTATATATATTCGATGCACCTAAGGGCACCAAAATCCACAGGTTCCAAGAATTCATCTTGACATCAACCAAATTCGTCTCTGTTTTGGTTCTTTCACAAGTAGATCTGTTCTACCCAAAGTAATGACAAATACATAAGCAAATATCTTATTGTTAACTGGTTCATAACACAGCACAACACAGAACAATATACAACTCCTGGCTGCCCAGAACACTGCATCCACTCCCCTCAGGAAAACAGACACGCTCAAGGGAAACGGACATGTAAGCACAATTTATGTGCCTGCATATTCATGTGCCAAACAATGAGCTGAAGTGTAAATTACTGAAGATCATAACCCTTTAACACTGCTCCTTGTCAAAAATAACAGTTTATAGATGCTTCTTACTCATGGAAAAGAAAAAATACAATGTTTTCCCTTAACATATTTTTTGCCTCTCTATCACCCCAACCCCCAAGCCCACCTGAATGTCACCGATCTGCCACTTTCTTTATTATATTTGTCTCTAAACTCAAGGCTACATTCTCTAGAGATTTTAATTTTTGAAAGCATATATTGCTGAAGGCAACTTCAACAGGAGGACACTAGGTTAAAAAATTACCATCCAAAATTAAAAAAAAAATAATAAAATTAATGCTCCACGTAAATTTTTTTTGAGCTTTTGCAACCGAGTAGCTAAAACCCTAGAAACTCCTAAAACAACAGTAATTCAACAATAACTTAATTTTTCAAATATACTACTGGTGTTAGTGACTGAAGAGACAGTTCTACAGACACATACCCCCAAGTAAAGAGGAGGCTACTATCAGAAAGGACTGCCCAGATCTCCCGTCTGATCTTGTTCTTCTTTGCATTCATTTGTCCACAACATAAACCATGAGAAATGAGTTTCCAATCAGATCTATCCTTGAGGCCACTACAGAGATGCACAAACCTGATAAGGAAGGCAAGAGAGGAAACAAGAGGCCAGTCAGGGAGGGACCACCTTCAGTAAGAGCTTGTACTTCTGCAGATTAAGTTGAACATCGAACTGCAGCCTCACCTTTTTATATAACCTACTTTTTGTATCACTGAGCTTTGAGGGTTTTTTTAAACATACATGGGTAAATAATGCATGAGAGAGCTTCATTCTGCACATCTCAAAGACACATTTTGCCCAGAAGTGATCCAGGGCGTGACTGGCTCCATGCAGTAACAGCATGATAAAGATAACAGGTCTTAGTAAAATGCTGTCACTTTAAGCATTCACAGAATGGTAGGGTTGGAAGGGACCTCTGGAAACCATCTAGTCCAACCCACTGTACAACTATAACCATTGCCTCTTCAGCAACTGTAAATAATTAAGTGAATTCTGTATTGCTTATTAGAAACAACATTCTAATTCTGCTGGGTAACAGAAATGAGAACAATGGGTGTTTTCTAGCATTTAATTTCACGTCTATGGAAATCCAAGAGCTCAATAGTTGGGGAAACTGATGAGAACTACAGCAAAAGAAAGAAATATTTTGTGGACAGCATGGTTTCTTTTTTAACCTGAAGATTCCAAAAAGCACTTAGAAGAGCTTTTAGAATTTCTTAATGTTGAACAATCAACGTGATAGCCCAGTGAAGGTCTTCTGACAGGCAAAGATCAACTGCAAAGTACTACTGTAGCCATACCAGGATGTGAGCGGTACAGCCATGATTTTAGAATGAGGTGCTGTATGCACCAAATTAAACTATACTCATGCACGCATTAATGGAAGCATGAGCTTCCCCTAAATTAACTAATTTGTGCAAAACTGGGACTTGTGTCTGCTGCTATCTGGAATTAGATAGAAGGATTTGCTGTGTGCTCCAGAAACATACTTTATCCAAGCTATACACAAATCCTACAGAAAAGGAGTACTCTAAGAAGTGAGAGTTTTATCATCAATATAAAGTTATTCCACGGGTGAATTTCAGTTCTTTCTTAAGGCTTTCATCTCTTTATACAGATTGCAGTTTAAAAAATGCTAATTCTACACTCATGTTAAACTAGTGTACCTCGACCAGTTTTGCTGCAATTGTATGCACACTTAAAGTCTCACTGGTTCATGCATCACAGCCATCAAACATAGAATAATCTGTACATTAGATGTTTTCTTTCTGCTGTCCTTCCTACCAACTGATCTGAAAGGAGAAAACTAATGAAAAATAATGATTAGTTCTAAACCTGAATCCTAGACTTCACAGACCTCCTTAAATTAAGCACAAACAGTTGCCATATTTGGGGTCTTTTTGTTAGCTACAACATTTTTCTGTTCTCTTCCTTAGATAGCTTCTTGAGATCACAAAACAGCACTATTCATAGCAGAAAAAAGGATCTAAAATAAGGCCATACATTTAATATTTGCAGGTAAGCTCTGATTAAAGTTCAAACAACTATCAGAAAGCAACTTGAGATGAACTGATTCAATGCTAAAGTAACCTGCTTTAATGAATTCGTTTGTATGTTTTTTTTGCTTTTTTAACTTCAAATGAGGCTCAATTCATGAGATCTAAAAGTCAAACAAGAAAGGGACCAAAATATTTATCTTTTTTTTTTTTGGAACACTCTTCATTGTCTTTCCATAATTAGAAGAAAACTCCTTAAAGGCAATGTAACAGCAGCAACACTGAAAGAGACAGAATTCAAAATTGTGTACATGATTTGTGTCATTCAAATAGAAGCAGCAGAGTGAAAAATAAGAAAAACACCTGTAACAAGAGATGAAAATACTGTAACAGAGAGATATATTCATAAATCAGTAAGTTACAGAAGCATATTCTAGCTCTAGTGTAGAATAGGCTGTTTGCATTAAAACGATGTAGATTTAAAATGCAATTAAAAAAAAAACCAAAAAAGATCAATAATGAAAAAAATTAATTCAAAAGCAATCACTCATATTTACCCAGGCCCTGTATATAATAATCCCTCTGATCCCTATATAATTGCCAGCTTCACCTTCTGAATTATCAACAGCCAGCTCTCATACCTTATTGCTTCATACTTTCTTAATAAGTGCCTGCAATCAATAATCTTGACACTGAGTAAGCAGCAACCTGCCAGCCAGACACAGGGTGTAAATGTTTCAGAAGTGATCATTACAGGGATATGAATGACAAGGTGACTGTGCTAATGGGATAGGTATGTAGTAAAGACATAATTTGGAAAATCTGCTTACTGGAACACGCAGATGCTTTACCATGGCAAAATAGTGTTTCTGCAAAGGGGAATATTTACCTTGAAAATGAAACCTCAAATCCTTCTGAGGGGTGTTTTTCTGAGATGGCAATCACCATCACCAGACTTTTATATCTCATTATAACCACAAAACATTCAGCGTGTCTGCAGCCTGCTTATTTCTTCTGAAAGTGCAGCTGGTCACTGCTTCACACAAACTCTGTAATGATCGATCACATGGATATTCTGGTTACCTGGGATATGGAGAAGGCTGAGGTATTCAATGACTTTTTTGCCTCAGTCTTCAGATGCAAGTGCTCTAGCCACACTGTCCAAGTTGCAAGAAGGCAAAGGCAGGGGCTGGGAGAATAAGGAACCACCCACTGTAGAAGATTAGGTTTGAGACTATCTGAGGAACCTGAAGGTGCACATATCCATGGGACCTGAAGAGATACATCCACAAGTCCTGATGGAACTGGTGGATAAAGTTGCTAAGTGACTTTGAAAAGTCATGGCAGTCCAGTGAAGTTCCCACTGACTGGAAAAGGGGAAATATAACCCCCATTTTCAAAAAGGTTAAAAAAGGGACACCCGGGAAACTACAGGCCAGTCAGTCTCACCTCTGTTCCAGGCAAGATCATGCAGCAAATCCTCCTGGAAACGCTGCTAAGGCCCATGGAAAATAAGTAGGTGATTGGCGACAGCCAACATGGCTTCACCAAGGGCAAATCGTGCCTGACAAATTTGGTGATGGTGTTAACAGTGTTCGTGGGTAAGAGAAGAGCAACTGACATCATCTATCTGGACTTGTGCAAAGCATTTGACACTGTCCCACATGACATCCTCGTCTCTAAACTAGAGAGAAATGAATTAGATGGATGGACCACTTGGTGCATGAGAAATTCTCTGGCTGGTCTCACTCAAAGCGTTGCAGTCAACAGCTCAATATCTAAGTGGAAATCAGTGATGAGTGGCATTCCACACGGGTCAGTACGGGGACCAGTGTTATTTAACATCTTTTTTGGTGACATGGGTGTTGGGATTGAGTGCACCCTCAGCAAGTTTTCTCACAACACCAAGCTGTGTGGTGTGATCGACACATTGGAGGGGAGGGATGTCAACTAGAAGGGACCTGGACAGTCTTGAGAGGTGAAAACCTCATGAAGTTCAACCAGGCCAAGTGCAAGGTCCTGCGCCTTGGTCATGGCAATCCCAAACACAAATACAGGCTGGGCAGAGAATGGATTGAGAGCAGCCCTGAGGAGAAGGACTTGAGGGTGTTGGTGGATGCGAAGATCAACATGAGCCAGCAATGTGCACTTGCAGCACAGAAATCCAACCACATCCTAGGCTGCATCAAAAGAAGCATGGCCAGCAGGGTGAGGGAAATGATTCTGCCCCTCTGCTCCGCTGTCATGCAACCCCACCTGGAGTACTGCTTCCAGCTCTGGGGCCCTCAACATAGAAGGACATGGACCTGTTGGAGTGAGCCCAGCGGAGGGCCACAAAGATGATCAGAGGGGTAGAGCACCTGTCCCATGAAGACAGGCTGAGAGAGTTGGGCTTGTTCAGCCTGGAGAAGAGAAGGCTCCAGGGAGAACTTACAGTAGCATTTCCGTACCTAAAGGGGGCCTATGGAAAGATGGGAAGGGACTCTTTATCAGGGAGTGTAGTGATAGGATGAGGGATAACATTTTTTAACTGAAAGAGAGTAGATTTAGGTTAGACATTAGGAAGAAATTTTTCACTGTGAGGGTGGTGAGACACTGGAACAGGTTGCCAGCAGAATTTGTGGATGCCCCATCCCTGGAAGTGTTCAAGGCCAGCTTGAACTCCCCTGGGGTGGGGGAGGAGCATGCAGTCACAGACTTACATGCAACATGGAGACTACAACCAAGTGATTCTTGAGAAGACAATGGGATAGAAGGAGCAACTGGACCTAAAATCAGCTATCAGAAACTTTAGTGGGCTGATTGCCCAAGAAACTTGTCTATACTGGATGAAGTGTGTCCTTAAGGTGAACTTGACTAACTATAATATCAAAACCACTCTTCTAGATGTTAGGATACCCACCTTCACTTGAAGACTCTCACCCACTGAACCTGTGCAGTAAAATCAAGAAACACTGTACCTTTAATTGAAGACAAGGACATTTTACACCAATCAACTTCAAGATAAGGAATTATGAGCACCAGTAAAAAGCTGATAAACAATTAATATGTTAATTATGCTAATTTACAATATCTAAATGAAGGACCATTTCGATGCTGGGTGTGCTAGCTTTGTGGCCATACCCCCTAGCACCCTTTTCTGCACAGAACTGCTAATAAATAGCTAATACTTGAGCCTGTGTGTTATTGGCTTACACACTGGGTAAACCATCCCACGAGTTTTGGGACAACGTTTTGGTGACTCAGATGGGACAACCATAGGCCTTGCCTTGTTCATCTGATCAATTCCCAGTAGCAGCAATGGCACAAGTGGACTCCAGTGCACACTGACCTGTTGATCAGGGATTTCAGATGATCTTTCCTCTATGCCAGGGCAGCCAGTGGCTCAACAGTGCAATGCCAAACAGAGGTATTAGAAAGCTATGGAGCGAAGTTTACTCTGGGGTGTGGTTGTCACTCCCTTTAGAAGCCCTGCGGGCATTGTATTTGATATCTGGTGTTTCTACACGTAGATGCATGGCAAAGAAAAGGCCCCTTCGCATTTGCCAACAATAGATTGGAGCCAAGTGTATGAAACTTCTTTCTGGTGTTTTGTACACGCAGATGCTTGTTGAAGAAAAGGTCCTTTGCCTTTGCAGACAATAGATCGGAGCTGAGTGTAAAAACCTTTTTTTTTTTGTAAAATGGGAGTGACACCCACAACTTCGAGTACCTCTTGTAGCCCCTTGGGATGCATCTTGAAAACTTGGAATAAGTTTGGTGGGGACCCTATGACTAAGGAGAAAATGAAAAGATATTGTAATTAATGGTGGCCACAATATCAGTTAGGAGATGGAGAGAAGTAGCCAGAATATGGTTCATTGACATATAATGCATTGTTGCAGCTAATGCTGCTTTGTAAACAGCAGGGAAAAATGGGATGAAGTGCCATATATTGACGCTTTTATGACATTGAGAAATGATTATTAAACCAGAAAGAAATGTAAACTAATGAATGTGCACTGGAGTGTGGATGGTATGTGTATAATATAAGCAAAAGAAAATGATAATCATAAAGGTTGCTTTGTGGGATGTGGATGACGTAACAATCATTTTGATAACCCCCCAAGGAGGAAATACATTTATTGGTGCTGCTGGGCCCCTTGGGAAAAACAGTGGAAAGACCTTTGATGGGGTCTTCCCCTTCTGCGGATCCAGAAGGAGTGGCAAGCGGGATGGGGAGTGAAAATTATAGTCCAATAGCTGGTAGAACCAGAGCACAGTGTGTTTTAATTCAAGTACCTTTAAGGCAAACTGTAGGGGGCGATGGAACGTTTCTGGTTCATGTCTCATTCACTACTGGTGATTTATTGAATTGGAAACAGTCTGCAGGACCTTACCGAGAAAATCCTGAGAAGATGTACCAGCTATCGGAAACCATTGTACTTACTTATTCCCCAAATTGGACTGATATGCAAGCCCTGATGAATACTCTTTTTGCTATAGAAGAAAGGGCATTGGTATTGGAGGAGGCTAAAAAGGAATTGGAACAGAGACATTTGCTGGGAAATCATGATGTTCATTTGCCTCAGAAAACTGAAGGAGCAGGGGGAATGAATGTTTCCCAGTTAAGAAGCAGAATAGGATCAAGTTACAAGCGTCATTGTTAGCCACAGTACTGAATGGAAATAGTATGAGATGCAAGGGCAGAGGGAAAATAGGACTGAGAGGAGGCACCTCCAGAGGGAGAGGGAGCCTAAGGGGGGTTGTTGACAATAAACCACTTTTGAGCCCCAACAAGTGTGCCTATTGCAAATAAGAGGGACATTGGAAAAATGCATGTCCTGAGTTAAAGAAGAAAGAACCAATGATGAGGAGACCAATCTCATAATGCCGGAAGATTCGGACTGGGGGAAAATATTACTGTTTCCCCAGCCAATCCTCTGGTTCCAGTTAAGCTGGAGGATGAAATTATAAATTTTTTAGTGGATAGTGGAGCTATCTATTTTGTCTTAACTAGTCACATAAGTCCACTAAGTAGAAATACAATTCCTATTTTTGGGGCAGTGGAAAAGCAAAATGTAAGGCCATATGTGAAACTAATAGAATGTATAATTGGACATACTAAATTAATTCATGAGTTTCTCTGTGCCAGAATGCTGTTTGCTGCTATTGGGATGGGATTTCTTATGTAAATTGAACGCTCAAGTGATGTCTTCTAAAGATTCCGTACAGTTACACATTCCCAAAAGCACAGCTTGGAATACTCCAATTTGTTTAGTGACAGGACTCCAAGAGCCAGAAACTCCTGAGAATATTATACCAGACAAAGTAATGAATGCAGTGATTCCTTTAGTGTGGGTGACAAAAAAACCTTGAAGAGCAAAAGGAGTAAGTCCTTTGAAAATTGAATTGAAACCTGGAACATGACTGGTAAGAAAAAAACAATATCCCATTAAATTGGAAGTGCGGAAAGGATTAGAATCATTAATTAATCCTTTTCTGGAATAGGAACTATTGCAGGAATGGCAGTCTGAATATAACACTCCCATCTTACCAGTGAGGAAACCAAAAACACAGGAATACCAATTGGTACAACATTTAAGAGCAATAAACCACATAACATTAGATCTGCACCCAGTGGTGCCTAATCCATGTACTCTTTTTACAACGATATCTGAAACTAATATTTGTTTTGCAGTATTAGATTTGAAAGATGACTTCTTCTGTATCACAATAGATGAACAAAGCCAGAAGCTGTTTGCCTTCGAGTGGGAAAATCCATCAGCTGGGAAAAAGGTACAACTGTTCTGGTCAGTGCTTCTACAGGGATTTGAGAACAGTCCCACACTCTTTGGTAATGTATTAGCTGAAGAAGTGGACCAATGGCAAGGTAAAAACCAAGGTATAACTTTGCCACAGTATGTTGTTGATATTCTGGTTGGAACTGTTAGTAGAGAGACATACATACCAGCAACGATTGATCTACTGAACTTTTTGGGCCTCGCCAGGTATTGAATGTCCATGTAACACTTCAGCTCAGAAAGCAGAAATTATTTCTCTGACTCGAGCCCTTGAAATTGGAAAAGGACAGAGAATTAATGCATATGCAGATTCTAAATATGCTTTTGGAGTGATCCATGCTCATGGAGCAATTTAGAAAGAAAGGGGACTGTTAAATTCACAAAAAACTCCTATTGAATATGGACAAGAAATTTTAAAATTGTTACAGGCTGTCCTACAACCAAAAGAAGTAGCAGTGATACACTGCAAAGCTCATCAAAGAGGCCAGAATGAAACGACCCAAGGAATTCAGAAAGCTTTCCTAACTGCAAAGAAAGAAGCTTTGCAAGGACAAGTCATCGCAGTGTTGATACCAAGTAAAACATATGCAATCAGGCCAAATATGTGCAAACTACAGATGATGTTATCATGAAGAAATGTCATTTTTGTTGTGCTAACAATCCTAGAATTCAATGAAAACCACAGGCAGGAAACACTAATAAACCCAGGAGAGCACTGGCAAATAGATTTCTCTGAATTACCTAAATGTAATAGAGTTGAACATTTATTGGGTTTGGTAGGTAACTTTTCAGGGTGGCTTGAAGCTTTCCCTTGCCACCCCAATTGGGCCAGAGAAGTAATCATAGAAGTATTACCTACTGCTTTTATGAAAATCAGTATTATTCAAAAGACAAAAGAGGAGTTAGTCCATTTGAAATTTTGTATGGTAAACCATATCCTACTAATGAAATCATTACCCAGGGAGACCAAATGCATATTAAAGGAGAGGGTACAATGTGAAATTACTTGTTATTGCTTTACAGAGTTCTGTCATACCTACACAGATGTCTCAACCAACATACACCCTTGCCCTTGGACATGGCTGTACATAATTTTCAAGCAGGAGATTTGATTCATTCACCATACCCAAGTAAAGAAAGCCCCAACATCAGAACAATGAACTTCTGAAAAGACAGGAGCTGTCAAATTGACATTCTCTAAAGTCAGATGACACATAAAAGGTTTTGTAGAAGAAAGAGAGTCCAAAATGACTCGTAGGATAGTGTTAGTATTAATAATCTTGCAATGTATGTTTACTTGTAATGGCAATTTGATTCTGCAACTCATCCAATCATTTGGTAAGATTCAAATAACTGAAAGTCTGACACTGCCAAAATCGTCTTCTTCACCGGTAGACTGGGGAATTTTAACTCTGGACTTGAACCAAACCTTTGTCACTATGTTGACTAATGGAACTGGTATATTAAGATTCAACCTGAAAAAAGAAAAAGTATTTTGACTAGGTAAGTGTCAGATCTTAGGTAATGATAGCCAAAATCTGTATTGGCATATAAATGACAGCCAAACACCAAGTCCCACAAAAGATGCAGAACCTTGTGATCATTTTCCTTGGGGAATGCAACTTCCTAAAGTATGGAAAACTGCTGAAGAAGGTAAATGGCATAATATGCAACCTACACATTTGTGTATTGAATGGGTAGGAAATAAACAATGAGGGAAAATCAAAGGAATGACCTCATTGCCAAACCTTACTGAGACTAGAGTAGAGGTCCCCAAAGCTTATAATTGGAAATGTACTCAAGTTTTCAATTGTCCTCAGAGATTCAAAGGTTAGGACCAGTATCCAAAGCTCTAAGATTGGGATGTTTATGTTGTAATTATTCAACTCTTATACAGGACACATGGGCAGGGACAATGATGAAACACAAACCTATAAATTGTGAACAAGAAGTCACACTCCCCATGGGACACATTGTTTGAGTAAGTAGTGATGGATCTTGGTCTACCCAATGAACTTCACAAGCTAGTGCAGGAGCCCACTGCTTTTCAGCTATGCCTTTCATCTCCCCTTTCTGACATTTGCATTATTCATGGCCAACTGCACTAAAAGGCCTTGTCTTTTGGAAAACAATAGCATGAACATTCACTATCTATTGTGCTAAAGTATTATTGGCTTTCCAGTCCTCCCCCTTGCTTTTCATCATCCAAGCAGTATTGACAGAGAAACTACTAAATTACTCTGGCCTTTCTGTTCACTGATCTGAACTGATGCCAACAACCCTTCTCATGTTCCTCACTCCCTCACCGATTTCCTTGCTTTAGAAAACTGGGACCAATCCTGCAGCTTCACAGGACTTCAAATCTGCCATTGTGCTCCAGGCAGGGACTACCAAGAACCCTGTTAAGAAAGGTCAGAGACATGGCTCTGTTATGGAGGCTATCAGGGTTTTATTCAAAGCTTATAAGTGTTGCATGGAGTCTTTTTACTTCCTTTGAGAGAATTTAGATTTTTCTTATGCCACACATGAATGGGAAAGCTTCTGCTGACAACAACAGGCCACAACAGAACCAACAACCATGGACTGGCTGAAAATTCATTTCAAAGGAGTTAAAAACATAAGCTCTCCCTTACCATCCTTATAAGTACAGTCTTGGACACTTGAACTCAAAATTGGATCCTCTAAGACTTCTGCTACAAACTGTGTGAGCAATTCAGTGTATGATCCACCAAACGGGTGACAAGCACCTCAGGTTAGCAGCAATATCCAGTGTAACTGTATATACAACTTTTTCACTGCTTCAATATCTTCATATAACCAGGCAACAGCTGACTTTTTTGAGGTAAGCATGCAAACAAATAGTACAGGTGCTCCATACCTTGCAATGGGGAATTTAAATAAATTTTAATAGAAAGATTAAAAATAAGTAATAAAAATGCTGTTTGGTTAGCAATCCTCAGCCACCAACTCATCAATTAATAAGAAAGAAATTAACTGCTAACTTCAAAATGACCTCAGATATTTTCCAAAGAAACTGACAGCTTCATAGTTGATGTATTAAAATAAGAGTGATTACTTGTTGTAAACAAATTTCAGTTTACCTACACCGACAGCTCTTTAATTTCGAGAAGGATGGTACATCTTTTTGTGTGTCTGCTGGACAACCTTCAGCTCTGCATTAGCTAATTAATTCAAAGGAGGGAGAATGTCTTTTTCACAGAATTATCAGTATAACTAATATTATTTATATCCCCCCATAAATAATACAGGGAAAAGATATTTGAGTTCCTTGGGATGCTTGGTCTCACTTTAACCCTATCTTAATTCTTAGAGGATGAAGAAAGCGATGAAAATATGTGGCATCATCCGGAACAAGAGCGCCTGCGTAGTGTAGGCATGCAGGTGATAAAACACAGTTTCAGAAACAGAAGCAGAGAAAGCACATGCATACAAGATAGGGGAAGGAAAGATGGTGCAAATCCACATAAGGAGGACATGGGACAAAGGTAGATAACTTTAATTTAAAATAGGGGGCTGAGATACTGTGTTGTCAAGGAATAGAAAAAGTATTGATGAATCGCGGAATCACGGAATCCTCAGAGT
>VYZM01001457.1:3663-20546 GCA_013398915.1 Dromas ardeola
TTTTTTTTTCCTGTCTCTGTCACCAGCTCTGCCTTTTATATGGCTCTGGAGAGTTTGCCTGGAATTGAGAGGCGTCTGAGTATGTTTCTTGACATGTTCCATTGTACTCTAGACACCTATTGCAGTTAAGGTTCCTTTTCTAGACTGCTAGAAATAATCACGAAGAAATAGTCATTGATCTGAAGAACTTTGGCAGCCTTAATATATAATGTATTAATGCATACTTTTGGCCTGAGGCCTAATTATTGCACTTGAAAGGAAAAGCCTAGTAACCTGTGTGTGCTTGTGCACACATGGCTCTGCTTGGGCCAGAGCAAAGTGAGGAGATGCTGGCTTTGCTGCTGCTTTTGACTTACACTGCTTATGTTAACCTTGTCCTACAGTCACTGAATTAGTAGAAAGGATCGGGTGTTACCATAGTACTGTCCTGTCATTTTCTACTTAATATTAAGTATTAAAGGTACAAATTTCAGTTTAGCCTCAAGAGGTAAGGAGAGAAGTGCTTATATAAACCAGGGATGGATCTGGAGGGTATATGGCATTCCCACTGCCAGTAATAAAGCTGGACTATATTTTCCACGTGTAAGCTTCTCCTTTGCTGAGAGAGGGCCATTTCCATGTTTTTCCTGGGCATTTGTCAAGAATACAAATAAAAAGCAACAGTTAGATGTTACTTGTTTAAGTGTGTTAGGGCTAGAGTAACCAGATATAGGGTAATGCAGCAGTGCATTGACAGAATATTCAGAGCTTTGGACTGAGCTTGTGTTATTGCAGTGCTGAACATATTAAGGTCTTTTTTTCCTCCTGCTGAGGAGGCAGTGAGTCTGTTGCAGCATCAGTTTAGGGAATCTTAACCCTCTAGCTCAAGCTGTAGCAGGTTGCATCTTTATCCCCAGTGATGACTGGTTCACTTCCAGGTGTGTTGATCAGGAAAGCTATGGTACACAAGTAGTGTGTCTGACAGTACCTTACTGAGCTGCAGGTTTTTTCTCAGCATGGCACAGCATCCTTCTAATTCCTTAAAACTACTTTGTTGCTTACAGAGTGAGCAAGTTCTTCCCAGGTACATATGTAGACTGTGATGTCATACTACAAGAGCATCGACTATTTGCCCTGGGGTCTGTTTAATTATTTTTTAAAATTAATTTTGATTATTACAGCTGATTACACCTCAGTGAGCAATGTAATTGATATTTGTAAATGTATCCCAAGGAACATTTTGTACAACATGCTTTTTGCTGTTGAAGGTTAAAGACTCCGTTATTGGTTTTTCCCTAAATATGCCCACATCATTAGTTCCTCCAGTGAAAAGGTTGCCATCTGGAAAAGGCAGCACGGAGACATTATTCAGGCACAAGTGCATGAAATTGGTGTTTCTGCATCTTCTGTCTCTCTTCTGCAAAGAAGCGGCTTGTAATTAAAGGAGCTGGGTTTGGAGGAAACATTACTCATTTGGTGTTATTCCTTATCATGTCAAGGACTGACAGCTCCACAGCTCTGATAAATTGTTCCTCTCAATGAGATGTGAAGCTACAGTTCCAAATGTTCTTTGCTTTCCCTCACCCCCTTTTTCCCTCCAGCCTATCTTTGAAATAGTTTGATGCACTTTTCAGAGAGGTGAAATTTAAGTGGAAGAAAAGGAATTTCTTTGCTCCTCGACAGCCCTCTTTGTACACTTCACAAGTAAGGTATATGGTGGGATTTTGAATATCAGAGGAAGTTGGGAGCACAAGTTACATTAAAAGTAAATGGTATTTATGCTTTTAACTTGTATTTTTGACCTCACTTTTGTAGTAATTTTAAAGGTGCTGTAATGTGATTTTGTATCATTTGCGGTGTCTCAGGTGCCTTCTGTATTCGTTTCTGGGAAAAATCTTCGTATACTGGTCTCTGTCTTCACTACTGCTAGTTGTGAACCTATGTACTACAGCAATAGGCACTTGATTGAAACATTGAGATAAAAGGAAAAGTAGCATGAACTACATAGTGAGAGTCAAAGCCTCTAAATCCCATAGTAAAAGAAAAATATTTGCATTTACTGAGGGGTAAGCACAGCTGTTCCTAACTGAGCAAAATTTAGTAATCCAGCCAGGATTTCAAAGCTCTGCTCAGTAGAAAGAAGAAATGGGTTGGTTACTGGGTTGTTAATTTGATTCCTTTATAGACTGAAAAAAAACAAAGTTGTTGAAGCAGTAATAGTGTTTGCTGCAGATTTAAAAACAAACAAACAAAAACAAAATCAAAAACAAACCAACCAACCAAAAACAAAAACCACCCAACCAAAACAAACCTCAAAAATACAAAGCATCCCCCTCAAAACTATCAACTTTTTTCCTGTTGTCACTTACAAGATAGCAAGAGTGCTTTTGAGACCCAATCCTCAATCTGGAAATAACAGTAAAATTCGAAGTGTTCACTCCAGCAAAGGTTCAGGCCTTATCTTTCTGTTGTACTCTCACTCAGGATCTCCAGCATCAGTGAAGACAATTCCCTGCTATTTGGTGGCAAATGTCAGAATTACCAATCAAATGCAGCTGCATTTTCCCTGTATTTCTGAATCCACTTTGCTATCTCATGCTCTGCTCTGGGCTTTGTCTGGAAGGCATGATCATTCAGAAAGGAGAACGCGATCACATTTCTGGTAGTAGAATGGCAATCTGCTCTGGTAGTTACTGTTTTGTGCTTTCTTGGAAGTCTGGGTAGCCATGCAGAAACAAGAGGAGCACTGTATGAAGTCAGATTTCTTAAAGCTTACAGGTGAGAGTTGGGTAAATTTGCTAGCGGGAGGGTCTATAAAACTATGAATACAGTGCCAAAGGCTTCCAAATCATTGACTTTCCTGTTTCAAAGCGAGCCTTTTGATCTCTTGCTCTTTCTCCTCCCTTCCTTCCCCAGTTCCCCCCCCCCCCCCGCCCCCCCCAAAGTTTTGCTGTCGGAATCTGGGATATGTATTAAATTTTTAGATTAGCAGTGACTGATTGTTTTTTGTCATCTTCGCAAACTGCAAGAGCAGCAAGGGACCACTATAACAATCATATTTCAGTAAATTCTAAATCAGTCAACAGCTTCTTCCATGCAGTGTCCTGAGATTCTTCCTCAGGATGAGTGCCTGAGCAAGGTTACAAGCAGCATACTTCTAACTACTGTAAGACATGCTCCCTCAGGCCTGTAGATGTAGTTGTTATTCTTTACAAGAAATGCAGAGCCTTCTGGGTTTTACAACAGCCCTGATCATGCCTATCCTCTCCTATTTTGGTTCATTAATTACATTCCTCTATGCCAGAGGCCAATATACCTTGAGAGAATGAAATAAAAAAGGTCTTTTTAATCTCAGTCTTCAGAATGAAGAGGTTAACAGAGACTTCCTAACTTGTAATTGCAAAATCAGAAACTTTATGGTAGGATTTTGGCCAGCAAACATACACTTGTGAAGTCAGTTATAAAGAGCCAGCATCTGACCTCCTTTGTGCTGGTTTTGTCACTCTGTAAATTGCAAGAGAATTCCTCCTGGTTAAATGATGGGAGAGTGCAGCCTTTGAACTCTAAGGATTTTTGAGCAGTGTGATGGTTCTGCTCTGCTGCCCTTAGTGTATGCAAGGTCACTGCAGAGCTAACAGCAAAAAAAGGCATTTAATGGTGTAGCTCTACAAACCAGAAAATACTAGGTGCTAAGTTTGGCTTGATTGTGAATGATTCGGTTTTCTTTGGTTGGCATTGTAGTAAGAGCCTTGTGCTTACTTTTGTAAGCAACAGGCAGATGGTTAAATCCATAGCAAATCTGAAAAGGTACCTGCATCAATGTGTCAGCGAGAGCCACCTTTGTGTCTGTGGATAACTTTCTTAAGTCAGGAGCCTTGACCAAGACCTCTTGACTGTAACTTAAATCACTGTCAGACAGAGAATCTACTTCAGTTCCTTTAGAAAATTCTTCCTCTTAATTTTTAAAAATTATGTAATATTTTATTTATTTATACTGATGGCTAAGCAGTCTTGATGTATCTGCTGAAAAGAAACTGCAAATTCATTAACTCATTTAGGAAAGTGAGTTGTATGTCCTCCTCATATCACTGAGCTAGAAGATAGTGACATGACCAAGGACCACTTGAATTCTGCATGGTTTCCTAACAACAGGTACCCTTGGTTGAAGCAATAGCAAATGTCTTTTGGGCGAGCTCCCCTGAAAGTTGTCTGTCTATTTCTGCCTCTATAATTAGATTTCCAAGAGGGAGAAAGACAGCCTCTTGAGGCATGTTTCAAACAACATGTTATTTCAAAGTCTTTAGGACTTTCTTTAGATTTAAAGAAAATTTATTTTCTTAGTTTTCTCATGTGTTTAATCATCAGGCTTCTCTTAGGCCAGCAGCTAAAAGTGGTGTTGCTACAGGAACTTATTTGTTTGTTACTAGAACAACAACAATCTTCAAATTTCACAGCCAGCAAAAAAAATCTTAAAAAATTGTTTCGCGTGTAGCATTCATTCTTAAGATAAATACAGGTAGTATACCTAGTATCTCTAGTAATTCACGTGTGGTGATAATGCATTATATTTTGAGAAGTATTTAAACATAAAATTTCCATTGACTTCAGTGGAAGTTTGAACCTACAGGCTTAAATTCCTTCCGTGCTGGAAATGTGAATCTCTATATCAACACTTACAGGAGTTTTTTAATGTGTTTTGTACTGTGCTAGGACTTGCTTACCTAGTACAAATAGTAGCTGCATCACGGATACAGAATTGGTGCTTCCTAGGGCAGGGCTCTCAGCCCACATGATTCCATCAGGAAAGAGCATGGGGGCTTCATTCACTCCTGGCTGTTAGTCCTGCTTAACACTTTTTGCAGCTGTCTTTACAGGTTTTGAGTTGAGTGTGGAGGAGAAATGACCTGTTTAATATATACAGATCATACTCACAAATTTTTGGGTGAGATGTCTGTGTGCAAAAGTCCATGTTTTAGAGGGTAGTTTTAAACAAGACTTTTCAAGCAGAAGTGTTTGATGTTGAATTGGAAGGCTGATGATGTATTCCTAGGTTCTTGTCAGGGAAGAGAAAACTGAACCCCAGGATGCCCCATCCCTGGAAGTGTTCAAGGCCAGGTTGGATGGGGCTTTGAGCAACCTAGTTTATTGGGTGGTGTTCCCTGCCCATGGCAGGGAGGTTGGAACTAAGTGATCTTTAAGGTCCCTTCCAACTCTAACCATTCTATGACATAAAATCAGCATTAGCTCAAAATGCTGTGTGTTAGTGGGCTTTGACTTCTGTATAAAGAAACTTTATCTCAAGTTGACAGACATGCATTTACAGAGACTTGGACATTATCACCCAAGGTGTCAGTGGCAACACTAGCAGCTAAACCCAGCATTGTTATAGCATCTTTCAACAACTGACTGTAAAATCAAGGCTGATACTGACTAGCCTGGGTTTTCAAACTTCAGCAGAGCCACTGCATCAGAGAGTGGTTGTTTAAGGTGGGGAGGTATGTGAAGTAGTGGAAAGGAGAGCGGTGTTGAACAAAAAGAGCTTGCTAATTTGGGATGAAGGAGGAATGAGCTCAATTTAGCAGTTCACAGAATCATAGAATGTTTTGGGTTGATAGGGACCTCTAAAGGTCATCTAGTCCAACCCCCCTGCAGTAAGCAGGGACATCTTTAACTAGATCAGATTGCTCAGAGGCTTATCAACTCTGGCCTTGAACGTCTCCAGGGATGGGGCCTCCACCACCTCTCTGAGCAACCTGTTCCAGTGTCTTACCAACCTCATCGTAAAGAACTTCTTCCTAATGTCTAATCTAAACCTACCCTGCTCTAGTTTAAAACCGTTGCCCCTTGTCCTATTGGGACATGCCCTTGGAAACAGCCCCTCCCCAGATTTCTTGTAGGCTCCCTTCGGCTACTGAAATGCTGCTATAAGGTCTCCCTGGAGCCTTCTCTTCTCCAGGCTGAACAACCCCAACTCTCTCAGCCTGTCCTCATAGGAGAGGGGCTCCAGCCCTCGGATCATCTTCGTGGCCCTCCTCTGGACCCGCTCTGACAGGTCCGTGTCCTTCTTGTGCTGAGGGTTCCAGAGCTGGACACAGTACTCCAGGTAGAGTTTGCAGTAGATGAAATGAAGAAATGAATGAAATGTACAGTACTGCAGGTACAGTTCACAGTAGGTGAAATGAAGAAGATAGAAATATTTGAAACATAATCACAATTAATACTTAAATATTTTTCTTACCAATCACTCAGTTGGTCTTTTATCAACTTTTCAAGTTAACTGAGTTAAAACAAGCAAACATATAATGATATTTCTTTGAAAAGTGCATCATTTGTGTAACATCTTTATCTTCATAATAGAAAGACAATTAACATCACTAATTATCTAATTAAGTTCATTAACTATCCACCAACAGTGCACCGTGAAGTTGACATTATGTTCTTCTGTCAACAAATGCTTTGATTTCTTAGGAAGTAATTAAAATGTAAATTAGCATGTAATTAAATGCACAAGGGAAGTTTGGAATCATATTCATTTCAAAACTGCTCATAGCACACATTTTTTTTACTTCAATGAAAGCAGGCACTTTACTATTAATGATGTATATTAAACAATTTCCATTATAATATTATTGTCTTGTTTAATAACTGGCTCAAAGCTAAATTACAGCAAGCTGGAAAAGTTTCTTTAACTTTGAACAAATAAGTTTATGTCCTCTTAGGCGGATATCTGACACACTGCTCATTTATAATTTTCAGATTGTTTACGAGATCATAAAGAAATAATTGAGCAGGTCAAGAAGCTAGGTAAGAACTGCATGAAAACTGCAGAGCTATCTAATTTTATGTAATACAAATCACCGAACTTTCTGAAATGTACAGGAATACTTTCCACATTCATTGAAGATAACCGTTTAGCAGAGAAGTTGGAATATAAAGGTTGTATGATGATGAATAAAAATTATTAGGCTGACTCAGAGCCACAGGCCATTCACCCCACAATCTGTCCCCTAAAAATCCAGTATCGGTTGCTACAGGAGATGGTGTGTGACAGCACAATGCACGGTAAAAAATCTATTGTAGCAAAATTGTTCCTTTCTTGGTTAATATCAGTTTCATCTTAAAATCTGAAATACAAGAAATAATATTCCTTCCAAAACTTCTTGTGGGTAACTATTCAGAGGGAGTTTTTCTGTGCTTTTAAACTTAGTAATGTCCTGTGGCGGTGAAGTCCCTTCATTTAATTACACACTGTAGGAAAAGCTGTTTTCTTTTGTTTCCTGCATATTTTTTTAAAATATATTTTTGCCTTTCAAGCTAGAGAATGTCTGATTGAGGTTTAAATTTGGATATAGGATTTCAGTGAGTGGAGTTTGAAGTTTAAAGCAGTTGGCATTGAAATCTCATCTTTCAAGAGCTGCTGGTTGCAGAGTTTTATTTTCACATAAGAGATGATGCCAAATGAGTTGAATGTTGTTAATGTGGATGAAAGCAGAGTTTTATTTGGTTGCAGAGAAACCCTAGAAACAAGTGCTAGCTACTGAAACAGATTTTTATTTTTCTCTCTCTACTGAATATATAGAAAGACAAATAAGTTTTCATATCTCTTGGTTCAAATATGTCTGCTTTCTTCCAGAATTTTGCTGCAACATTTTATTTATAATAATTTCAGAAAGAAATTGTTTGAATTAAATTGCTTTATACTCATTGTTTGATTCAAAAGCCTGAAGCGGCAATTTAAACTGAATCAAACCTTTATTTTTGTTTTAAAACTTTGGGTGGAGTCAACATTCTCATCCACAGTGTCCCACAAGAAAATAATTTTCCATTATTTGTTGTTTTTTAAGTTCTCTATTTGTTCTTTTTTTAGAGACAAATAAAGCTTTTTTTTTCAATTATGCTATTTATAATTAGAAATCTTTATAAGGAGAAGAATTATGACCAAATTTGCTTATCAACAATTTATGAGTTTATATATGATGTCTCATCTCATGCAGGGAGCAGTATAAAATGCACATGGGAGTGTGGGCGCCCAGAAAATTGAGTATGAGTTTCTATCAGAGAGCAGGGACTGAAAATAGCTAAGAATGTGAACTGGATGGTGGTACATGCAAGTCGAGAACAGGAAATCAGGGGAAGTCCTAGAAATCTCTGCAAGATGAACTTAAATGTTTCTCCTAAATGAGGGTATAGGTTGCTAACCTGTGCTGAAGTCTGTGACCATTCATTTCTTGTTTTGCTAGCCAAATTAAAGATAAAGCTTGGTTGTGCCTATCTGTGTTCCATTCATGCGTTCTGCTGTAGAGTAGCCTGAGGAGTCCAGCATTGTTCTACAGGCGCTATAAAAAAATCTCCAAAAGTAATCTTGTCACCTTTAAATGCGTGCCATTTTAGGAAAACTGGTAATTTTAGAGGTCAGGGAAGAGGTGTTTCTTTGTATTCTGTACTCTGAGCTCTAAGAATATGCTAATGTTGACAGAATTCTTTTGTCAGCTAAAGGATTAGAAGTGCACATTTTTCTTAAATAAAAGCCATGATTCAAATGTAATCAGAAAACACCAGTGCATGAGGCTTTCAGATAAATATAAAGCCCTAAGTTATATACACCTGTAGGACTTCATAGAAAATCACCATTTTAAATAGAAATAGGAAAATGTCGAGTAAGAACAAGTGAGGGCAAGAAGAGACCCCATTGCTATTGCCCATAATGCCAAAGTCTGACCTTCACCTTTCACTAGAGGTAAAAGCTAATACTTCTGCTGTAACTGAGCCCTCAAGAGGATGAGTGAATTATCCCCAAGTCACAGAAGTCATTCTCAGAGAGGATTAAAGAACAAACATGACTCGCCTCCCATTGTGGTTTTTTGCTATTAGGAGACAAGTTATCTGTTCTCCCAGGAATTCATCTCTTCAGTAGTATCATCTGTTGAAGAAGTGTGTGTGTATGCACACACACATACATACATACAAATACATACTTACTGTAGAAGTAGAGCTGCTTCTGTGCCACCTGCATTGAACTGATAAATACAGTGTGGAAGTCTCATCACATGTACACCACACTTTGGCTTTATCGTCTTGAAACCCACCCCTGTGTGTGGGTACATTTATGATGCACTGAAATATGGAGGTTTTGCTCATTAAGTTTGCTATTCCCCAACCAACTGGCGATGCCAGGAGTCCATCCATGATCCTTAGGAGCAGTTGGCACTGTGCATTAGCCTCCTAGCGGGTTGAGGCACGAAGCTTCCATGCAACACTTAACTGCTGGAACTACAGTCTGTTGAAAAGCTAAATGAATTTTGGCAAAGCAACAATAAAATCCACATGGCAATAAACAATTTTGTGATTCAAAAGAGCCTGCAAACAACCCTCAGTGTGGAGAGCGCGTGCGAAGGACTAGGACAAACTGCTCTTTAATCTACTAAGGAAAACTTTGTCTGCCTTAGCTTAATGCTTGTTACCTGGTGACTAATGAAACAATTTTTCCTCTTATCAGATGAACCTACTCACTTCCTAGTGCATAGTCAATTACTTGAAAAGTAGTGTGGCCACAAGATGGTGGCTTATTTTTTGCACAGGGTGGCAGTGTACCTGGTCTCTGATTCACTGTGCAAGTAGCAGTAGTTGAGTTGGAGATGTGCTTTGGCCCTGTACCTGAATACAACAGGGCTGGTGAATTGGAGACTTCACCCAGGTCTAGTAATTTACCATAACACTCAGGTTCTTCTCTGTAAAACTGCTATGCCAGCTGTAATCTTATCCTCTCCTTGCAAGGCTGGTGAAGAGGCATGATTTATTCTCTGTGATTTATCAGGAAAGGACCATAAGTTTTGGGCTTTCATTGTGCATGTCAGGAGTGGAAATTCTGGTTAGATATGTGGAAAAAGGCAGAGCATAAGAACTGAAGTGAATACAAGAAGATAGTTTTTACACCTCAAAAGAGTTTAGGCTCAAAACTGAACTGCTGACAATCTGTCTCTGGAGCTATATAAGTCATAGTCTTCCAGGAATTTTCCATTAAAAAGATTGGCTTTAGATGATGATTGCAAAAATCAATTGCTTTTGTGAGAAAGTGTCTCCTGACTAAGTCACATCATCAGTGACAGGAAAGCCACGCTGGTTAGGGCATGCAGTCCAGAGAACCAAGCTGGGATATGGTGCTGCTGAGAGGAGCAATGCTGTGCCACAGGTGGATGCCATTTAATGTTGAGCTGCTGGGAAACATATACTTAAGTGAAACTGAACAATTTGCTCGTTATAAAATGGCATTTCCTTAGTGTTCCATTTCATCAAAAACGCAACTTTTCTGTTTGAGTCAAGATGGGAAGAGTGTATCATGTTTAGTATCATGTAATTTTTCTCATTTTAATGGTGCTGATTTCCTGTTTCTTTCTTGTAGTCATCACCATAGAGGTTTTAAGTATGTTTAATTGCCACTTTTAGGCTCCAAGTGATGCGTATATATGATCTGTATCTTTATATCTTAAATGCTTGTATTAAAGGCAAATCTGCCCCCCTTCAGTAGCTGATAACCTCTGTATATAAGCTGCAAAGTATATGCCTAAACACATCCTGAAACGCAATGATTTCTTGAATTGGGGTCATCAAATCTGTTTGTCATGCACAAACTCTTTGCCACTGTCACACATACTATTTGCATATGCGGCTGGTTACAAGTGTGTTCCCTGGGGCTCAGTATTGGGGCCTGTTCTGTTTAATTTCTTTATCAACAATCTGAATGAGGGGATCGAGTGCACCCTCAGCAAGTTTGCAGATGACACCAATCTGGGCAGGAGTGTTGATCTGCTTGAAGGTAGGATGGCTCTACAGAGGGATCTGGACAGGCTGGATCGATGGGCTGAGGCCAGCAGTATGAGGTTCAACAAGGCCAAGTGCCGGGCCCTGCACTTGGGTCACAACAACCCTGTGCAATGTTACAGGCTTGGGGAAGAGTGGCTGGAGAGCTGCCTGGTGAAAAAGGACCTCGGGTGCTGGTCGACAGGTGGCAGAATATGAGCCAGCATTGTGCCCAGGTGGCCAAGAAGGCCAACAGCATCCTAGCTTGCATCAGAAATATTGTGGCCAGCAGGACTAGGGAAGTGATCTTCCCCTGTACTCAGCACTGATGAGGCTGCACCTTGAATACTGTATTCAGTTTTGGGCCTCTCACTACAGGAGGGACATTGAGGTGCTGGATCTTGTCCAAAGGAGGGCAACAAAGCTGGTGAAGGGTCTAGAGCACAAGTCTTACGAGGAGCGGCTGAGAGAACTGGAGTTGTTTAGCCTGGAGAAAAGGAGGCTGAGGGGAGACCTTATCCCTCTCTGCAACTACCTGAAAGGAGGGTGTAGTGAGGTGGCGGTTGGTCTATTCTCCCAAGTAACAAGTGATAGGACAAGAGGAAACGGCCTTAAGTTGCACCGGGGGAGGTTTAGATTGGATATTAGGAAAAATTTCTTCACCAAAAGAGTTGTCAAGCATTGGAACAGGCTGCCTGGGGAAGTAGTTGAGTCACCATCACTGGAGGTATTTAAGAGACACATAGATGCAGTGCTGAGGGACATGGTTTAGTGGTAACTTGGCGGTGTTAGGTTAAGGGTTGGACTTGATGATCTTAAAGGTCTCTTCCAACTGAAACGATTCCATGATTCTGTGATTCTATTTACATGCAGTCTGTTGTGTCCCTAAGAGCTGCTCCCTACCTGCTGTTCTGTTCTTCTATGCCCATGAAATACTTACTGAAAACCTAGTGATTGCTTGAATAGCTATAATTAGATCAAAAAACCTTCCATGTAGAATTGTAAAAGGCCACATTAGGGGAATAAGGTATGTGGACTCTTCCTGTGATATAAGATCTAATCTCTGGTAAATCAGTTATATTAGAATACAATCTGGCACTGGGAACATAAGAGTAGAAGGGATTTCTAAATTGGTTTGTCAAATCGTTTCCCCCTACCACTACTGCATGCTGTCACCATATACATCCTCTTTGTGGGCTTATCAGGCTGTTTCAAATTAATTCAGGTTGGGTTTGCCCCATCACCACGGCCCCTTTCCCCGCAACCAAGTCTTAGTGGCAGGATGTTCCAGAAGCTCACTTGTCTTAGTTTCCCCATCTATAAGCTAAAAACTTTGACCTCTTTCATAAAGACTTCTGAGATGTACTGGTGAAAAGTACTGTACAAGAATAGATGTTTTTGTTATAGCTAAAATGCTACATGAATGCTTTTACAGTGTGTGTTAATATATTTATAATATTTATGTTGCTCAGAAGAGCCAAAGTAGTAGACTAATATCACTAGTTCTAATCCTCACCAACCGATGACTAAAACACATGCTTCACAACAAGTGTGTGGGTATTCTCACTATCATCCATGGGACTATTCACTCGGCACAGTGAGGGATCTGGATATTTCGGCTTTTCCTTCGGCTCTTCCAAGTCCAAAATTATTTAGTCTTGAAGCTTATTTTTATTTATTAAGAGTTTTGGCACATACTTTTGTGTGCATATATGTTCTTTAGTTCCCCAAAGAAAGCCTCAGAGTGCAGAGCTCCAATGGCATAATGTTTATTTAGGGAAGAGCTGTGGCATATGTGGTGTCTGCATCTTGCAATATGAGTTTATTATGGCGAGCCTGAATATTTATGGGGTGCAGGAGTCCTAAGTGATTATATATATATAAAAAATATAATTTAAAAAATCAGACATAAAACTTTCCAGAGCTCAGTAGAGAATTGTTAATTTAAAAGTCACACCTCAACCTTTTGTTTTTTTCTTTTCAATCATTTCTTATTATAAGCAGTCTTTTGATTGCTTTAGTTGAAAGAAATTATAGAAAATCCACTCTCTATTGTTTTTGGCATGCTAATTTCTCTGTTTGCCAGCATTTTTCTCCTTGCTGGTTTTACCTTTCCCCAAAGCTAATGATTTTCTCTCCTATTTGCATGAGGTCTCCACACAGCAAGAGGAGAAACGTTTTTTGATTCTGTGGTTTGATTTTTTTTTTTAAATAGGGTAATAGCTCGTAAATTCCACCACCTTTTCAAGCTCTAAATATTTGCTGGGGAATCAGAGGCAGCAGAATGACCTGATTCTACTTAGAATGTGATTGTCTAAGGCTGCAAAGTAGAGAAGTCTGTATAAAAACAAACTTAAAATATGGTATCATACTCAGATTTTTAGGCCAGGATGGATCAATATGGTCTTTTAGTCTGCGTTTCCTTAGAATGCAAGTCATTTCTTGCATTTACACCTGCTTTTCTGCATATGAAACTTTTATTATGTTATGCAATGTTAAAATTATCAAAGTTGGCATATTATTTTTGTTCAAGATAGATATTACACTGTGGCACTATTGTATTTAACCTACTGCATAAAGAGTTGCCATTTCAGAAGACAATCACCTACAATTTTTAATGGAAACTGTTTATTTGTTAGAAACTTGTTTGGACTAGTTGTTCATAAAGCATTACAGTGTAATTGTTCTGAACACTTAATAAACAATAGCCTAGTCTATATTCTCCATGTTTATTAGATATCTTTTTCAGGTGTTGTTTTTGTTTGTTGGTTTGGTGTTTTTGTGGTTTTTTTTTCCAATCACCGTCATCTCCCCTTTTGTTAACTGCTCATTTCATTTTACAACCAGATGGTTTTCCTGTGGGGATGATCATCAGGGACATGTTCATCTGGTTGAAGATGGCTAGCAATAGCTCATTTGGAAGCCAAAGTGGTTAGTCTTCAGTTCACCAGAAGCGGCTTGCAGAATTTTTTCTTCCTAGGACCCTTCATACGTTTCAAAGGTTAGGAGCTGGTTCCATGAAGTCAGTGAGAATCTTTGTGATGTGGGCTTTGACCTTAGGGGTCTGATTGGTGGTCATGAGCGAAATACAGACTATGAGCAACTTTGAAACAGCTGCCAGTAGAGCACTGAGTCGGCTTGAATGGCCTGTGGGTATCTGAAATGGTCGTTGCTACTTGGAGGAATTAGTTATCTATTCTGAATGGCTTTTACTCTATGTCCGCATAGAGCTGGAAAATCAGCCCTTCTCCTGTATTGAGCCCAGCTCAACAGCACAGAGATGCTGTCGCTTTCTAGGTCAGCCTTTATGGGAGTTTTATATGAATTATGGAATAGTTTTGTGAGGCCGCAACTGTGATTACAGGTTTAATGATGCTTTAAACAAACAAAAATGTAATGACTTTCATCAGTGTAAAACAGGAGCTTCCTGCAGGGAAACACCAATAAATGTGACTTCGCGGCAGGGATACAGACCTGGCTGGCAGCCAGCAGTAATCGGCACACCACATAGACCTTGTGTGTTAACTTAATTATAGCACAGTGCAAGCAGCAGCTATACAGTTTGCTGTGAGGAATCACTGCCAGCGTGACACAGAGTCCATGCATTTAAAAGTTACCCATCTGATCCATGGCTTTAGGTAGTGAGAGGCTGGGACTTTCACAGCTAGTTTAGCCTCGTGCTGTGACTCACAGCCATCTCACCTTTGTCAGGGAAGCTCGGGTGGGCATGAGAGCCTTCAAATGGCACTGGGAGGACTCTGACCTCTCCTGTATAATCTCCAAACAGCTTCTGCCTTCTCTGCCACCTCTAATCCTCAGGAATTTATCAAAGGAACAGATACTTCTGCTACTCTCTGTAATGCAGTTAATGGCCAGCCACTGATTCTTTTTTCTTTTTTTTTTTTATTTCATGGCTTTGGTGTACCTTTTTTAAGTTCCTGGGAAAGGAAAGCAAACTTATTTTGACTTCAAAATCACGTTCAAGTGGGCCTGAATCCTTCCTACATGTTTGGCTGGCACATGGAATAGATATTTATGGTTTATTTGGATACTGTGACTTTTGGGATTCTGTTTCTTTCAGTAGTGATAAGGAGCATCATCCTGAGTCAGGTCCCAATGTGTTGTACCATTGACTTCAATAAAAAAAAAAGCTGCTCTTTCTGAGGTTTGGGAAATTTTAAAGCAGGTGTGCCCAGAAGATCAGACATGCCATCATGTAGTTGTAATAGGATAGCTACAATCTTTTTTCCAGGAAATACACTGTCAGACAGGAGAATTTTTACCTGTGACTGTTAGTAAGAAGGCTGTGATACTGAACTCCTCCCAGTAGCTACTTGTCAGCAGTCACATGAAGAGATACTGAGCAAGGAGAGAAATTGATGAAGCAGCTACCCTTGTGTTTGCATAGAAAAGTCTGAGTTATGAGACTGTAGAACAGTCTCATGAGTGTTGGACAGTCTGTTCATACAGGAGAGTCCTGTGCTGGTCTTCAGTTGCCTTCATGCAATGAGATAAAACAAGCCAGTAGCTTACTCAGTTGTTCAGTGCTTCAACTATACACAAAGCCTTTCCATATGCTTTGTCTCTCTGATTGGGGAAAAAAATGTCATGTGAACAAATACTTCAAGTCTCTTTGGGACCCCGAATTTCACAGATGGCTAGGAGAAAGGGGGGAACAAACCTAGCATTTTCAAAGGTGGAAGCTTGTCTTTGATTAAAGTTAAACAGGTGAATTTGAGGAATTAGTATGATTGTGAATATCCCAGATTGTATTATGTTGTTGTTTGCATGATGTTAGTTTGGCACCTGAGGGGTTTCATTGAGTTTAATAATGTTTCTGCTGACCTTTTGAAAAGGGAGACTCAGATAGAAAGTACTGTTTGAGATTCTCTGGTTTGTGTTCTGTATAGGTCTTGTCTATGTGAATCTTGTGACCCCAAAACCTGTGGGTTTTGGTGAAGTAGGTAAGAAGAGAATGAAACTTGTTTCATTTTCCTACTCCCTGAGTTTAAGGATCCCACCACACTGGACCATTGTTCATGATCTTAGCCTGTGTAACTCTGACATTAGTATTTATAGTCTCTGTTTTGTGGTTGGAGAGGTAGTGGTTTAGGGCAACTGAATGTCTTGCTGAAGATCACATCACAATCTGTTTGCAGAGTGGGAAATCTCTTGACAGCAGTTCATCAGTCTTGTACTTGCACAGAGACCTTTTGCTTGAGAAGTTCATTGCAGTAAAACAGCAGATGAAATGACTGTTAAGGTAGGTTGACTGTTCTGTGAGTCTAGTGCATTCTGGAAGGAAAGGAAAGGTGGCCAGGGAGTTCTGTCAGACTGCTTTGGAAAACATGTATTTCCAGAAACATCTGAGTAGCACAGGGGTTTAGGGCATGTCTGTGCTGTGTGGTTGCGCAGATGCAGTTATTACGGGTTTTGTCTTGCACTGGCACAGCTCTACAAATTTCTAGTTCTAGAGCTAGCTCAGACGTCTCTGCATCTCAATCCCGATTTAATCGTGTATTTATACTCCAAGTTACTTGTTGCCAGAGGATTTAGGCTCCTAAATCTCAAAAATCTTTTTGGAAACGGTTGGTTTCCTGTCTGCAAAAAGGGGACATGGACCATTCCTTTGTTTGCACTTTCTATTATGCAACAAGGAGCTGGTGTGTTGTTACAGATCCTTACCTCAGTCAAGCTCTTTACAACAGATAATTGTCTTTTACGCTACTTTCATTACTAATACAGCTCCAAAAGGAGGAGCCTTAAATTTTATTTGCTGTTTTCTTTCTCCTTCTGAGTAGTTATACTAAAGACCCTTGTTAAAATCACAAATATGTTTGTTTTCCTGGTGTAAGAGTGCAACTTGTTCTCAAGTGATTGCCTCATCACTATGCTGTCTGGAGAGCCGTCAAACACACAGACACAGGCCATATTCCCTAATTATTCTTGTAAAAGACAGAGCAGCTAATGCTTGCTTCTTCCCATCACAGAGTTTACACCTGCATCACCTCGGTATAATGTATTCTGATGTTTCTTCTAGGGATTTGTGTCATGTATGGAACGGTACCGAAGAATTGGGCAGGAGCTGTACGCCTCTTTGTACAAGA